>CANDYM010000467.1:0-48842 GCA_947397865.1 Polietes domitor
ATTTAGTTATTTAGTTATTTAGTTATTTAGTTATTTAGTTATTTAGTTATTTAGTTATTTAGTTATTTAGTTATTTAGTTATTTAGTTATTTAGTTATTTAGTTATTTAGTTATTTAGTTATTTAGTTATTTAGTTATTTAGTTATTTAGTTATTTAGTTATTTAGTTATTTAGTTATTTAGTTATTTAGTTATTTAGTTATTTAGTTATTTAGTTATTTAGTTATTTAGTTATTTAGTTATTTAGTTATTTAGTTATTTAGTTATTTAGTTATTTAGTTATTTAGTTATTTAGTTATTTAGTTATTTAGTTATTTAGTTATTTAGTTATTTAGTTATTTAGTTATTTAGTTATTTAGTTATTTAGTTATTTAGTTTATTTAGTTATTTAGTTATTTAGTTATTTAGTTATTTAGTTATTTAGTTATTTAGTTATTTAGTTATTTAGTTATTTAGTTATTTAGTTATTTAGTTATTTAGTTATTTAGTTATTTAGTTATTTAGTTATTTAGTTATTTAGTTATTTAGTTATTTAGTTATTTAGTTATTTAGTTATTTAGTTATTTAGTTATTTAGTTATTTAGTTATTTAGTTATTTAGTTATTTAGTTATTTAGTTATTTAGTTATTTAGTTATTTAGTTATTTAGTTATTTAGTTATTTAGTTATTTAGTTATTTAGTTATTTAGTTATTTAGTTATTTAGTTATTTAGTTATTTAGTTATTTAGTTATTTAGTTATTTAGTTATTTAGTTATTTAGTTATTTAGTTATTTAGTTATTTAGTTATTTAGTTATTTAGTTATTTAGTTATTTAGTTATTTAGTTATTTAGTTATTTAGTTATTTAGTTATTTAGTTATTTAGTTATTTAGTTATTTAGTTATTTAGTTATTTAGTTATTTAGTTATTTAGTTATTTAGTTATTTAGTTATTTAGTTATTTAGTTATTTAGTTATTTAGTTATTTAGTTATTTAGTTATTTAGTTATTTAGTTATTTAGTTATTTAGTTATTTAGTTATTTAGTTATTTAGTTATTTAGTTATTTAGTTATTTAGTTATTTAGTTATTTAGTTATTTAGTTATTTAGTTATTTAGTTATTTAGTTATTTAGTTATTTAGTTATTTAGTTATTTAGTTATTTAGTTATTTAGTTATTTAGTTATTTAGTTATTTAGTTATTTAGTTATTTAGTTATTTAGTTATTTAGTTATTTAGTTATTTAGTTATTTAGTTATTTAGTTATTTAGTTATTTAGTTATTTAGTTATTTAGTTATTTAGTTATTTAGTTATTTAGTTATTTAGTTATTTAGTTATTTAGTTATTTAGTTATTTAGTTATTTAGTTATTTAGTTATTTAGTTATTTAGTTATTTAGTTATTTAGTTATTTAGTTATTTAGTTATTTAGTTATTTAGTTATTTAGTTATTTAGTTATTTAGTTATTTAGTTATTTAGTTATTTAGTTATTTAGTTATTTAGTTATTTAGTTATTTAGTTATTTAGTTATTTAGTTATTTAGTTATTTAGTTATTTAGTTATTTAGTTATTTAGTTATTTAGTTATTTAGTTATTTAGTTATTTAGTTATTTAGTTATTTAGTTATTTAGTTATTTAGTTATTTAGTTATTTAGTTATTTAGTTATTTAGTTATTTAGTTATTTAGTTATTTAGTTATTTAGTTATTTAGTTATTTAGTTATTTAGTTATTTAGTTATTTAGTTATTTAGTTATTTAGTTATTTAGTTATTTAGTTATTTAGTTATTTAGTTATTTAGTTATTTAGTTATTTAGTTATTTAGTTATTTAGTTATTTAGTTATTTAGTTATTTAGTTATTTAGTTATTTAGTTATTTAGTTATTTAGTTATTTAGTTATTTAGTTATTTAGTTATTTAGTTATTTAGTTATTTAGTTATTTAGTTATTTAGTTATTTAGTTATTTAGTTATTTAGTTATTTAGTTATTTAGTTATTTAGTTATTTAGTTATTTAGTTATTTAGTTATTTAGTTATTTAGTTATTTAGTTATTTAGTTATTTAGTTATTTAGTTATTTAGTTATTTAGTTATTTAGTTATTTAGTTATTTAGTTATTTAGTTATTTAGTTATTTAGTTATTTAGTTATTTAGTTATTTAGTTATTTAGTTATTTAGTTATTTAGTTATTTAGTTATTTAGTTATTTAGTTATTTAGTTATTTAGTTATTTAGTTATTTAGTTATTTAGTTATTTAGTTATTTAGTTATTTAGTTATTTAGTTATTTAGTTATTTAGTTATTTAGTTATTTAGTTATTTAGTTATTTAGTTATTTAGTTATTTAGTTATTTAGTTATTTAGTTATTTAGTTATTTAGTTATTTAGTTATTTAGTTATTTAGTTATTTAGTTATTTAGTTATTTAGTTATTTAGTTATTTAGTTATTTAGTTATTTAGTTATTTAGTTATTTAGTTATTTAGTTATTTAGTTATTTAGTTATTTAGTTATTTAGTTATTTAGTTATTTAGTTATTTAGTTATTTAGTTATTTAGTTATTTAGTTATTTAGTTATTTAGTTATTTAGTTATTTAGTTATTTAGTTATTTAGTTATTTAGTTATTTAGTTATTTAGTTATTTAGTTATTTAGTTATTTAGTTATTTAGTTATTTAGTTATTTAGTTATTTAGTTATTTAGTTATTTAGTTATTTAGTTATTTAGTTATTTAGTTATTTAGTTATTTAGTTATTTAGTTATTTAGTTATTTAGTTATTTAGTTATTTAGTTATTTAGTTATTTAGTTATTTAGTTATTTAGTTATTTAGTTATTTAGTTATTTAGTTATTTAGTTATTTAGTTATTTAGTTATTTAGTTATTTAGTTATTTAGTTATTTAGTTATTTAGTTATTTAGTTATTTAGTTATTTAGTTATTTAGTTATTTAGTTATTTAGTTATTTAGTTATTTAGTTATTTAGTTATTTAGTTATTTAGTTATTTAGTTATTTAGTTATTTAGTTATTTAGTTATTTAGTTATTTAGTTATTTAGTTATTTAGTTATTTAGTTATTTAGTTATTTAGTTATTTAGTTATTTAGTTATTTAGTTATTTAGTTATTTAGTTATTTAGTTATTTAGTTATTTAGTTATTTAGTTATTTAGTTATTTAGTTATTTAGTTATTTAGTTATTTAGTTATTTAGTTATTTAGTTATTTAGTTATTTAGTTATTTAGTTATTTAGTTATTTAGTTATTTAGTTATTTAGTTATTTAGTTATTTAGTTATTTAGTTATTTAGTTATTTAGTTATTTAGTTATTTAGTTATTTAGTTATTTAGTTATTTAGTTATTTAGTTATTTAGTTATTTAGTTATTTAGTTATTTAGTTATTTAGTTATTTAGTTATTTAGTTATTTAGTTATTTAGTTATTTAGTTATTTAGTTATTTAGTTATTTAGTTATTTAGTTATTTAGTTATTTAGTTATTTAGTTATTTAGTTATTTAGTTATTTAGTTATTTAGTTATTTAGTTATTTAGTTATTTAGTTATTTAGTTATTTAGTTATTTAGTTATTTAGTTATTTAGTTATTTAGTTATTTAGTTATTTAGTTATTTAGTTATTTAGTTATTTAGTTATTTAGTTATTTAGTTATTTAGTTATTTAGTTATTTAGTTATTTAGTTATTTAGTTATTTAGTTATTTAGTTATTTAGTTATTTAGTTATTTAGTTATTTAGTTATTTAGTTATTTAGTTATTTAGTTATTTAGTTATTTAGTTATTTAGTTATTTAGTTATTTAGTTATTTAGTTATTTAGTTATTTAGTTATTTAGTTATTTAGTTATTTAGTTATTTAGTTATTTAGTTATTTAGTTATTTAGTTATTTAGTTATTTAGTTATTTAGTTATTTAGTTATTTAGTTATTTAGTTATTTAGTTATTTAGTTATTTAGTTATTTAGTTATTTAGTTATTTAGTTATTTAGTTATTTAGTTATTTAGTTATTTAGTTATTTAGTTATTTAGTTATTTAGTTATTTAGTTATTTAGTTATTTAGTTATTTAGTTATTTAGTTATTTAGTTATTTAGTTATTTAGTTATTTAGTTATTTAGTTATTTAGTTATTTAGTTATTTAGTTATTTAGTTATTTAGTTATTTAGTTATTTAGTTATTTAGTTATTTAGTTATTTAGTTATTTAGTTATTTAGTTATTTAGTTATTTAGTTATTTAGTTATTTAGTTATTTAGTTATTTAGTTATTTAGTTATTTAGTTATTTAGTTATTTAGTTATTTAGTTATTTAGTTATTTAGTTATTTAGTTATTTAGTTATTTAGTTATTTAGTTATTTAGTTATTTAGTTATTTAGTTATTTAGTTATTTAGTTATTTAGTTATTTAGTTATTTAGTTATTTAGTTATTTAGTTATTTAGTTATTTAGTTATTTAGTTATTTAGTTATTTAGTTATTTAGTTATTTAGTTATTTAGTTATTTAGTTATTTAGTTATTTAGTTATTTAGTTATTTAGTTATTTAGTTATTTAGTTATTTAGTTATTTAGTTATTTAGTTATTTAGTTATTTAGTTATTTAGTTATTTAGTTATTTAGTTATTTAGTTATTTAGTTATTTAGTTATTTAGTTATTTAGTTATTTAGTTATTTAGTTATTTAGTTATTTAGTTATTTAGTTATTTAGTTATTTAGTTATTTAGTTATTTAGTTATTTAGTTATTTAGTTATTTAGTTATTTAGTTATTTAGTTATTTAGTTATTTAGTTATTTAGTTATTTAGTTATTTAGTTATTTAGTTATTTAGTTATTTAGTTATTTAGTTATTTAGTTATTTAGTTATTTAGTTATTTAGTTATTTAGTTATTTAGTTATTTAGTTATTTAGTTATTTAGTTATTTAGTTATTTAGTTATTTAGTTATTTAGTTATTTAGTTATTTAGTTATTTAGTTATTTAGTTATTTAGTTATTTAGTTATTTAGTTATTTAGTTATTTAGTTATTTAGTTATTTAGTTATTTAGTTATTTAGTTATTTAGTTATTTAGTTATTTAGTTATTTAGTTATTTAGTTATTTAGTTATTTAGTTATTTAGTTATTTAGTTATTTAGTTATTTAGTTATTTAGTTATTTAGTTATTTAGTTATTTAGTTATTTAGTTATTTAGTTATTTAGTTATTTAGTTATTTAGTTATTTAGTTATTTAGTTATTTAGTTATTTAGTTATTTAGTTATTTAGTTATTTAGTTATTTAGTTATTTAGTTATTTAGTTATTTAGTTATTTAGTTATTTAGTTATTTAGTTATTTAGTTATTTAGTTATTTAGTTATTTAGTTATTTAGTTATTTAGTTATTTAGTTATTTAGTTATTTAGTTATTTAGTTATTTAGTTATTTAGTTATTTAGTTATTTAGTTATTTAGTTATTTAGTTATTTAGTTATTTAGTTATTTAGTTATTTAGTTATTTAGTTATTTAGTTATTTAGTTATTTAGTTATTTAGTTATTTAGTTATTTAGTTATTTAGTTATTTAGTTATTTAGTTATTTAGTTATTTAGTTATTTAGTTATTTAGTTATTTAGTTATTTAGTTATTTAGTTATTTAGTTATTTAGTTATTTAGTTATTTAGTTATTTAGTTATTTAGTTATTTAGTTATTTAGTTATTTAGTTATTTAGTTATTTAGTTATTTAGTTATTTAGTTATTTAGTTATTTAGTTATTTAGTTATTTAGTTATTTAGTTATTTAGTTATTTAGTTATTTAGTTATTTAGTTATTTAGTTATTTAGTTATTTAGTTATTTAGTTATTTAGTTATTTAGTTATTTAGTTATTTAGTTATTTAGTTATTTAGTTATTTAGTTATTTAGTTATTTAGTTATTTAGTTATTTAGTTATTTAGTTATTTAGTTATTTAGTTATTTAGTTATTTAGTTATTTAGTTATTTAGTTATTTAGTTATTTAGTTATTTAGTTATTTAGTTATTTAGTTATTTAGTTATTTAGTTATTTAGTTATTTAGTTATTTAGTTATTTAGTTATTTAGTTATTTAGTTATTTAGTTATTTAGTTATTTAGTTATTTAGTTATTTAGTTATTTAGTTATTTAGTTATTTAGTTATTTAGTTATTTAGTTATTTAGTTATTTAGTTATTTAGTTATTTAGTTATTTAGTTATTTAGTTATTTAGTTATTTAGTTATTTAGTTATTTAGTTATTTAGTTATTTAGTTATTTAGTTATTTAGTTATTTAGTTATTTAGTTATTTAGTTATTTAGTTATTTAGTTATTTAGTTATTTAGTTATTTAGTTATTTAGTTATTTAGTTATTTAGTTATTTAGTTATTTAGTTATTTAGTTATTTAGTTATTTAGTTATTTAGTTATTTAGTTATTTAGTTATTTAGTTATTTAGTTATTTAGTTATTTAGTTATTTAGTTATTTAGTTATTTAGTTATTTAGTTATTTAGTTATTTAGTTATTTAGTTATTTAGTTATTTAGTTATTTAGTTATTTAGTTATTTAGTTATTTAGTTATTTAGTTATTTAGTTATTTAGTTATTTAGTTATTTAGTTATTTAGTTATTTAGTTATTTAGTTATTTAGTTATTTAGTTATTTAGTTATTTAGTTATTTAGTTATTTAGTTATTTAGTTATTTAGTTATTTAGTTATTTAGTTATTTAGTTATTTAGTTATTTAGTTATTTAGTTATTTAGTTATTTAGTTATTTAGTTATTTAGTTATTTAGTTATTTAGTTATTTAGTTATTTAGTTATTTAGTTATTTAGTTATTTAGTTATTTAGTTATTTAGTTATTTAGTTATTTAGTTATTTAGTTATTTAGTTATTTAGTTATTTAGTTATTTAGTTATTTAGTTATTTAGTTATTTAGTTATTTAGTTATTTAGTTATTTAGTTATTTAGTTATTTAGTTATTTAGTTATTTAGTTATTTAGTTATTTAGTTATTTAGTTATTTAGTTATTTAGTTATTTAGTTATTTAGTTATTTAGTTATTTAGTTATTTAGTTATTTAGTTATTTAGTTATTTAGTTATTTAGTTATTTAGTTATTTAGTTATTTAGTTATTTAGTTATTTAGTTATTTAGTTATTTAGTTATTTAGTTATTTAGTTATTTAGTTATTTAGTTATTTAGTTATTTAGTTATTTAGTTATTTAGTTATTTAGTTATTTAGTTATTTAGTTATTTAGTTATTTAGTTATTTAGTTATTTAGTTATTTAGTTATTTAGTTATTTAGTTATTTAGTTATTTAGTTATTTAGTTATTTAGTTATTTAGTTATTTAGTTATTTAGTTATTTAGTTATTTAGTTATTTAGTTATTTAGTTATTTAGTTATTTAGTTATTTAGTTATTTAGTTATTTAGTTATTTAGTTATTTAGTTATTTAGTTATTTAGTTATTTAGTTATTTAGTTATTTAGTTATTTAGTTATTTAGTTATTTAGTTATTTAGTTATTTAGTTATTTAGTTATTTAGTTATTTAGTTATTTAGTTATTTAGTTATTTAGTTATTTAGTTATTTAGTTATTTAGTTATTTAGTTATTTAGTTATTTAGTTATTTAGTTATTTAGTTATTTAGTTATTTAGTTATTTAGTTATTTAGTTATTTAGTTATTTAGTTATTTAGTTATTTAGTTATTTAGTTATTTAGTTATTTAGTTATTTAGTTATTTAGTTATTTAGTTATTTAGTTATTTAGTTATTTAGTTATTTAGTTATTTAGTTATTTAGTTATTTAGTTATTTAGTTATTTAGTTATTTAGTTATTTAGTTATTTAGTTATTTAGTTATTTAGTTATTTAGTTATTTAGTTATTTAGTTATTTAGTTATTTAGTTATTTAGTTATTTAGTTATTTAGTTATTTAGTTATTTAGTTATTTAGTTATTTAGTTATTTAGTTATTTAGTTATTTAGTTATTTAGTTATTTAGTTATTTAGTTATTTAGTTATTTAGTTATTTAGTTATTTAGTTATTTAGTTATTTAGTTATTTAGTTATTTAGTTATTTAGTTATTTAGTTATTTAGTTATTTAGTTATTTAGTTATTTAGTTATTTAGTTATTTAGTTATTTAGTTATTTAGTTATTTAGTTATTTAGTTATTTAGTTATTTAGTTATTTAGTTATTTAGTTATTTAGTTATTTAGTTATTTAGTTATTTAGTTATTTAGTTATTTAGTTATTTAGTTATTTAGTTATTTAGTTATTTAGTTATTTAGTTATTTAGTTATTTAGTTATTTAGTTATTTAGTTATTTAGTTATTTAGTTATTTAGTTATTTAGTTATTTAGTTATTTAGTTATTTAGTTATTTAGTTATTTAGTTATTTAGTTATTTAGTTATTTAGTTATTTAGTTATTTAGTTATTTAGTTATTTAGTTATTTAGTTATTTAGTTATTTAGTTATTTAGTTATTTAGTTATTTAGTTATTTAGTTATTTAGTTATTTAGTTATTTAGTTATTTAGTTATTTAGTTATTTAGTTATTTAGTTATTTAGTTATTTAGTTATTTAGTTATTTAGTTATTTAGTTATTTAGTTATTTAGTTATTTAGTTATTTAGTTATTTAGTTATTTAGTTATTTAGTTATTTAGTTATTTAGTTATTTAGTTATTTAGTTATTTAGTTATTTAGTTATTTAGTTATTTAGTTATTTAGTTATTTAGTTATTTAGTTATTTAGTTATTTAGTTATTTAGTTATTTAGTTATTTAGTTATTTAGTTATTTAGTTATTTAGTTATTTAGTTATTTAGTTATTTAGTTATTTAGTTATTTAGTTATTTAGTTATTTAGTTATTTAGTTATTTAGTTATTTAGTTATTTAGTTATTTAGTTATTTAGTTATTTAGTTATTTAGTTATTTAGTTATTTAGTTATTTAGTTATTTAGTTATTTAGTTATTTAG
Organism: Polietes domitor; assembly: GCA_947397865.1. Classification (NCBI taxonomy): domain Eukaryota; kingdom Metazoa; phylum Arthropoda; class Insecta; order Diptera; family Muscidae; genus Polietes; species Polietes domitor. The sequence continues at coordinate 8,920 of CANDYM010000467.1, forward strand.
TTATTTAGTTATTTAGTTATTTAGTTATTTAGTTATTTAGTTATTTAGTTATTTAGTTATTTAGTTATTTAGTTATTTAGTTATTTAGTTATTTAGTTATTTAGTTATTTAGTTATTTAGTTATTTAGTTATTTAGTTATTTAGTTATTTAGTTATTTAGTTATTTAGTTATTTAGTTATTTAGTTATTTAGTTATTTAGTTATTTAGTTATTTAGTTATTTAGTTATTTAGTTATTTAGTTATTTAGTTATTTAGTTATTTAGTTATTTAGTTATTTAGTTATTTAGTTATTTAGTTATTTAGTTATTTAGTTATTTAGTTATTTAGTTATTTAGTTATTTAGTTATTTAGTTATTTAGTTATTTAGTTATTTAGTTATTTAGTTATTTAGTTATTTAGTTATTTAGTTATTTAGTTATTTAGTTATTTAGTTATTTAGTTATTTAGTTATTTAGTTATTTAGTTATTTAGTTATTTAGTTATTTAGTTATTTAGTTATTTAGTTATTTAGTTATTTAGTTATTTAGTTATTTAGTTATTTAGTTATTTAGTTATTTAGTTATTTAGTTATTTAGTTATTTAGTTATTTAGTTATTTAGTTATTTAGTTATTTAGTTATTTAGTTATTTAGTTATTTAGTTATTTAGTTATTTAGTTATTTAGTTATTTAGTTATTTAGTTATTTAGTTATTTAGTTATTTAGTTATTTAGTTATTTAGTTATTTAGTTATTTAGTTATTTAGTTATTTAGTTATTTAGTTATTTAGTTATTTAGTTATTTAGTTATTTAGTTATTTAGTTATTTAGTTATTTAGTTATTTAGTTATTTAGTTATTTAGTTATTTAGTTATTTAGTTATTTAGTTATTTAGTTATTTAGTTATTTAGTTATTTAGTTATTTAGTTATTTAGTTATTTAGTTATTTAGTTATTTAGTTATTTAGTTATTTAGTTATTTAGTTATTTAGTTATTTAGTTATTTAGTTATTTAGTTATTTAGTTATTTAGTTATTTAGTTATTTAGTTATTTAGTTATTTAGTTATTTAGTTATTTAGTTATTTAGTTATTTAGTTATTTAGTTATTTAGTTATTTAGTTATTTAGTTATTTAGTTATTTAGTTATTTAGTTATTTAGTTATTTAGTTATTTAGTTATTTAGTTATTTAGTTATTTAGTTATTTAGTTATTTAGTTATTTAGTTATTTAGTTATTTAGTTATTTAGTTATTTAGTTATTTAGTTATTTAGTTATTTAGTTATTTAGTTATTTAGTTATTTAGTTATTTAGTTATTTAGTTATTTAGTTATTTAGTTATTTAGTTATTTAGTTATTTAGTTATTTAGTTATTTAGTTATTTAGTTATTTAGTTATTTAGTTATTTAGTTATTTAGTTATTTAGTTATTTAGTTATTTAGTTATTTAGTTATTTAGTTATTTAGTTATTTAGTTATTTAGTTATTTAGTTATTTAGTTATTTAGTTATTTAGTTATTTAGTTATTTAGTTATTTAGTTATTTAGTTATTTAGTTATTTAGTTATTTAGTTATTTAGTTATTTAGTTATTTAGTTATTTAGTTATTTAGTTATTTAGTTATTTAGTTATTTAGTTATTTAGTTATTTAGTTATTTAGTTATTTAGTTATTTAGTTATTTAGTTATTTAGTTATTTAGTTATTTAGTTATTTAGTTATTTAGTTATTTAGTTATTTAGTTATTTAGTTATTTAGTTATTTAGTTATTTAGTTATTTAGTTATTTAGTTATTTAGTTATTTAGTTATTTAGTTATTTAGTTATTTAGTTATTTAGTTATTTAGTTATTTAGTTATTTAGTTATTTAGTTATTTAGTTATTTAGTTATTTAGTTATTTAGTTATTTAGTTATTTAGTTATTTAGTTATTTAGTTATTTAGTTATTTAGTTATTTAGTTATTTAGTTATTTAGTTATTTAGTTATTTAGTTATTTAGTTATTTAGTTATTTAGTTATTTAGTTATTTAGTTATTTAGTTATTTAGTTATTTAGTTATTTAGTTATTTAGTTATTTAGTTATTTAGTTATTTAGTTATTTAGTTATTTAGTTATTTAGTTATTTAGTTATTTAGTTATTTAGTTATTTAGTTATTTAGTTATTTAGTTATTTAGTTATTTAGTTATTTAGTTATTTAGTTATTTAGTTATTTAGTTATTTAGTTATTTAGTTATTTAGTTATTTAGTTATTTAGTTATTTAGTTATTTAGTTATTTAGTTATTTAGTTATTTAGTTATTTAGTTATTTAGTTATTTAGTTATTTAGTTATTTAGTTTGTTGAATGTAGTTTACTTTTCTTTAAATGAATTACTTAATGAATTACAAATTAAATTTATTTTTGAATTAATATAAATTTGTCAATATAGTTTTAAAAGCTTTGCTAGTATGTAACATCGTGAAGTGTTCTATCATGAATTGCCATATTTTTAGAAATGTAATTTTCCCATTATTTTAAAGATTGGTTAATATTGACATTTATTGCAAACCTGTCTTATTTGTTCTAAAAATACAAACCGAACTTAAATGGAAAGTCATTGATGTACGATTGGTCTCTTTTTTGCTGGTAAACCGATCACGAAGCAAGTATCATCGTCCAATCATCTCAATAAAGGAATTGATCTCAAATTGTAACCCACTTATTTTATTTCTCATTAATTTCATTTCTTTTACCTCATTTGCCCCATCGGAAATGAGACAAGCTTACTAACCCGTGCTTGATATTCTCGTCTAAAGGAGCACACGTCTCATTGATCGATGTCAAACTATATAAAAGTAACATTGCATTTCTCTCCATCGCAATTTAATAATTAAGGTAAAATATCACCAATATACATCGTTGGAAGTCTCTGTGCTGCGGATACAAATTCACCTCTTTATGTCACGAATTTATACATGGTCCTTCGAACCGACAAACGATCTGGCAATAAGTACACAAAATTCCCTACTTGTCAATTACACCATTACAAAGAACATGAGGTGAGTTAATAAAAGAGAAAAAAAATCTTCGACGCAATACAGTAAGTCGGTAAATGAAATATTGTGTTTTCGCTATAAATAACGATCCAACGATGTATATTGGTGATATTTGCACGCAAGTGCACCTAACCTACAAGTTATACACAGTTTCGGTACAACCTCTGCCTCGTGCTTCCCACGCCCCCTCCCTACGTAAACGATTAGCAAAACCCTCAATACGGGAAAATATGTTGGGTTATGTAGACTTCCAATAAACTAAAATACAACAACATTCGAAGTCAGTAAAGTGAATTAGTGAAGAAATAAAGGTTACATGACCCATGCCCGAAGTCCGCTTATTGGAAACGAAGGAATATTCATAACCAAAAGTAAAATTGCCACGAAGAACCTTGGTCTGCATAATAAAACATGTCATGTTAAAACCGTAAGTTTTTTACAAAAAGATTTTACATATAGTTCAGTAGCATTTCCATTGAGAAAATTTTAATAAACATCACATATACATTCTCATGTAAGACCAAAACCATAAGTAAACAATTCTGACATTTCACTTGACACTTTGGGTGTTTTATGGAACATGCCTTTAAGGAGTACTGAACACACTCACCTGATTGGCCCTGGTTTGAGTCCTTACTAACACTCAAAAAAAGCTCCTCCTGAATATCAAACAGTTCAAAGCTCTTCATACACTCTTAAACCAGTGAAAGCTTAAATGATATTACCAATGACACCTCTGAACATAATAGTCAATCGAGCTTTTCACCACTACAATAATTTTTTTGACGTTTAACAAAAGCTATGCGAAAGCGAATTGGATTTGCCTTCAAAATATTTAGTGATAATCATTACATTTGCTCATCGAATAAGCCCATTCATAAGTTTGATACAACAGATAGCATTATTTTGTTGCAACCGAACAGAACCAAATAAATAATCCAGAAATTGAATCGAACTTTTACAACACATTTACCTATATATAAACTTCGCTTTAACTCCAGCTAATTCGGAAATTCAGTATCCAACTTAGATTCTTCATAACCTTTGCACATATGTATAAAAAATCATTGAAATGTTTTGGTGCTTATAATAACCCCAAGCAACGACGGATAAACTCATTTATTTCCATTTTTCTCAATTTATGCATTCATAAATAAAATTCCCAAGAGTGCATATTATCTTACATCGAATTTATCTGCACAAAAGACCTATGGTATTAGAAAAGTATTTTTGGCATTTGGCATTTGGCAAAAGCAAATTTAATGGAATTGGTGTGATAAAGTCGCAATTAATTAGGATAAATGATGAACTTTGCTGATTTATAGACATCTTTTGCACAATCTTAAATCAGATTTTAAATGATTAAATACAAAATACAGTCCACGTAAGCATCTCCCGTGAGAGCTCTCAACTTGGTCGGATTGCCCAGTTTTCCGACAATTAATACATCATCGTTTGACAGTATGTCGCTACAACAAACGAAATAAGCAAATAAATGTAAATAGTACTAACATTTATCACGTACAGAATTTCAAGCGGTCTCTGAAGAATTAGAAAAATTTCTAGACATTATAACGGGGAAATAACCCAGCATCTCTATTACAAGCTTAAAAAAAATATCTGCCATGGACATGGAATTTATTTTTGACTCCGATGACCTGATCAGCTTTTGCTCCCAATTTGACACTCTACCCATAGACGAACTAAGCGATTCTATGCTAGAGGTGAATTGGCAGGAGCTAGAAAGACGATGGTTTCCCTTACAAAAATCTTATCGAGCTCTATTCATTACCAAGGACGATTCAATTACAAAGGAACTCAAGGAATCTTCTCTTGAGAAGTATAAGACTTGCATGACCACGTATCAGAGCTGTAAGGCCAAAATCTTAGATTTGAGAAAGACAGTTTCAAATTCATCTTCTCCCGCTTCCAATGAAATAGCTAATGACAGTTCCTTAGATAATACATTTTCTTGTGTAAAACTCCCCCCTTGCGATACTGAAATATTTTATGGTGGTTATGAACATTGGCCCTCATTTCGAGATCTATTCACGGCAGTTTATATAAACCACCCGAAATTAAACCCGGTTCAAAAGTTATTTCACCTCAGACACAAAACTCGAGGCCAGGCAGCTGGCATCGTAAACAAATATCCCCTAACCAATGAAAACTTTCAGATCGCATGGAATTCTTTAAAAGAGAGGTATGAAAATAAGAGAATACTGGTTGACAACCAGCTAAAGTCCCTTCTAAACATAACTCCAATTACTACGGAGAATAGTGAAGGGCTTCAGAACATTCTAAGTACCATTAATGACTGTTTAGCTTCTCTAGTTACACAGGGCATAAAGACTGACAGCTGGGACCCCATTATTGTCCATTTAGTGTCGTCCAAGTTGCCACACGAAACTCTCTCTCTCTGGGAACAATCCCTAAAATCCCACAAGGAATTGCCGACGTGGCAGGAAATGAGCTCTTTTCTTTCCAACAGACTTGAGGTGGTAGAAAGATTGAGTAGCCTGAGAACCACAAAACCAGAAAATGGCAGTAGAAATAGAGCGAAAGTGGATTCGTTCCATACGGAAACAAAACTACAGCGTTCCTGCAAAATGTGCAAAGAATCACATTCACTCGACAGCTGTTCCCAGTTTAAGGGCTTTGAGCCACAAGCACGGTTGGAATTTGTATTTAAGAATCGGATTTGTTCCAACTGTCTTTCATACAACCATTTTAGGAAAGATTGTAGAAATAAGGTGAATACTTGCGACTCGTGCGGAAAAAATCATCATTCACTACTTCACCTCACAAACCCAAATTCTCGAGAACATTTTAATAGAACTACTGGTACCACTTCCAATGACCCAAACTATCAAGAACCTACCACATCTTCCCATACCCAAGTTACTATGACTGAGACTTCTGCTCACCTCGGCATTCCACAATTGAATAAAACGCAAATGAGAACTTTTCTACCCACAGCCATAGTATACATCAAAATGGAAGGGGAGTTGTTTGCCGCGCGCGCCTTTATAGATCAAGGTTCGGATAGAACTCTAATCTCACGCAAATTACAACAGCGGCTCAAACTTCCATCCGAAGAGCAAAAATTCAAAATCTGTGGACTTGGCGGTCATGTTTTAGGCAATTCCAACCAAATTTGTAATGTTGAAATAGGTTCTAAGAATTTTGAATCTAACGTCCACGTACAAGCTTTGGTAGTACCGAAAATCACTTCATTTTTACCTAATTTCCATATACCCTCTTCACAACAACTTTTGGACGAAATTCGGCAACTTGAGCTAGCAGATCCTAATTTCTTTACTCCAGGACAGATTGATATACTAATAGGTAGTAATATTATCCCTGGAATTATCATCAATGGGGTAAGAAAAATTCAAAACTCCTTATTAGCACAGAACACTATATTCGGTTGGGTGATTAGTGGCCCGTTGGAAGTTCCAGCCCATATATTTTCGTTAACTGTTGAAGAAGTTAATGATGACCCAATTAGCCAACAGCTTAGACAATTTTGGGAACAGGAAGAAGTTTTTGAGGGACGCCCAGAGTCCGAAGAAGATAAAGCATGTGAAGAATATTACAAACGAACAACAACAAGAAATGCGGATGGACGTTATGTCGTTCGTTTACCATTTAAATCGGGATTTCCCAAAGAACTACGCTTAGGTCACTCTAGAATTCGAGCCCAAGTACAATACTTCCGTGTAGAACGGTCCCTATTCAAACATCCGGAAGTAGCTCGCACTTATCACCAAGTTCTCTCCGAATACCTTACACTAGGCCATATGGAACCAACCACCCATTCTGAGATTCCAATTAAAGGGTGTTATCATTCTTTCTACCTCCCTCACCACGCTGTCATTAAACCCGAAAGTAGGACCACAAAAGTCAGGGTAGTTTTTAACGCATCCCGAAAATCCTTCTCTGGTCTATCGTTAAATGACGTCCTTCACACTGGTCCCACATTGCAAGTTGATTTGACGAACCTTATTTTAAACTGGCGACTTTATAGGTATGTATTTAACGGAGACATTGAAAAAATGTACCGCCAGATTCTGATACACAAGGACGATCAGACTTTTCAAAGAATTCTCTTTCAAAGAAATCCCGAAAGTGACTTGGAGGATTTTGCACTTAAGACAGTGACTTTTGGTGTCAATTGCGCCCCGTATCTTGCCATCAGAACCCTCCACCAATTGGCCGACGATACTCATCTCAAATACTCAAACGCTTCACGAATATTGAAAACCGAGACCTATGTTGATGATGTTTTATCCGGCGGACATGATATTCCAACTACCTTAGAATCTCTCTGTCATACTGTCAATGCCCTCAACTCAGGAGGATTCCGATTAAGGAAAATTACCTCCAACAATGCAGAAATTCTCAATTCAGTCCCCAAAGAATGTCTTCTTGAAACGAACTTCCTCAAGTTTCATTGCTATAGCTCTACAAAAACCCTTGGAATTAGATGGAATGCGTTAGAAGATAGCTTCTCTTACAGTTTTGAGCGCATTCCAACATCAAATTCTGCGACAAAAAGACAGATTCTTTCAATTGTTTCCAAACTGTTTGACCCAGCTGGGTGGCTTGCGCCCATTATAATACGAGCCAAAAAATTGCTACAAAGTCTATGGTTAGAGGGCACAAATTGGGACGATGAAGTAAGCCCACTTTCTCTGCAAACCTGGAATGATCTCTTAAGTCAAATGCCACTCATTGAACAAATTCGAATACCCCGTTGGGTAAACTACGAACCGACTGTAGATATTCAGATTCACGGATTTTGTGATGCTTCGACGGATGCGTATTGCGCAAACATCTATTTTAGAATCAAATCAAATGACAATAAAGTCAAAACCCACCTTCTAGTGTCGAAAACTAAAGTAGCTCCACTCCACGAGATCAGCATTCCTCGCTTGGAACTTTGCGCTGCTGAGCTCCTATCCAAACTTCTGAAACAAATTATGTCCAATATTACGATCCAGAATCCTGACACTTTCTTATGGTCAGATTCCACAATTGTTTTAAGCTGGTTACAGAAACCCCCATGCTCGTGGAAAACATACGTGGCTAACAGAACATCAAAAATAATGAAGAACGCAGGTAACGTCAAATGGCGACATGTGTCTTCCTCTCAAAATCCAGCTGATATAGGTACAAGAGGTTGTGACCCAGAGGTACTAAGTTCCTCTTCTCTTTGGTGGCATGGTCCGACATGGCTTTCCCGTCCTCCGGAAGAATGGCCTAAACCCATTCTTTTACAACATGATCCACCAGAAAAGAAAAGGGCGAAAGTTTTCATTGCATTGGAACAGGAAGATATTTTAGATCGATTCTCTAGATGGGATAAGGCTGTACGTGTCATATCCTACGTATTTAGATTTATCCATAGAACATCTAAGGACAAGGAGCAATATAAATATGGGTCTCCGGTTATTACTCAGGACGAATTTTCACATACCAAACGATTTCTTATTTGTACCGCTCAAAAACAATACTATGGTAAAGACTATTCAGAATTAGCTACATCCTCTAAAGTAGGTAAAAAAAGTCATCTTCTCCCTTTGAATCCCTTTATTGACCAATATGGAATTCTCAGATCCAATGGGCGTCTTGCGAATGCTGCATTATTATACAATGAACGTTATCCCATTATATTACCCGTGAAATCTCGATATTGTCAACTGTACATACAGTTCATTCACAACGTTTTGCTTCACGCAGAACATAATCTAATGCTTCGCACTATAAGAGATGAATATTACGTTTCAAGGCTCAAATCGTCCATTAGATTGTGCATACGGAATTGTAAGAGGTGTATTATATATAAGCAACGTACACACGCCCAGCTTATGGCAGCTCTTCCTCCCGAAAGGTGCAACTTTTCGTTACCGTTTTCAATTACTGGAATCGACTTCGCCGGCCCATTTACAATCAAAACCTCTATTTTGCGTAACGCACCTTTTCATAAAGCATATGTCTGTATATTCATATGTTTCACAACCAAGGCAGTCCACTTGGAGCTATGCTCGGAATTGACCACCGACGCCTTTAGGGCCACTTTTATACGCTTTGTGAGCCGCCGAGGGCTCCCGAATAAAGTATATTCCGATAATGGTACCAATTTCGTCGGTGCTGAACGGGCACTCAGACGAGAATTCAATCAATTCATCACTTCAGTATCTGTAGACACAGCTCAAAAATATGCATCTCATTTGTTTGAATGGGTATTTATTCCACCAAACGCGCCTCATATGGGCGGTTTATGGGAGGCTGCGGTCAAATGCTTTAAGATGCATTTCAAAAAGGTCGCAGGAAATCAGAAATTTACCTACGAAGAGTTCACAACTCTTCTGGCCCGCATAGAGGCAGTTTTAAATTCTCGCCCCCTTTCACCAATTTCTGAAGATCCGAATGAGTTAATTGCTTTAACTCCCGGCCATTTCTTGCGAGGAGCACCACTCGTAGCCGTTCCCGAGGCACCCACACACTCTCTTTCTCTATTAAATCGCTGGGAAAAACTAAAAGTACTGCATCATGACTTCAGCCGCAGATGGAAAGATGAGTACTTAAAGGAACTGCAGCGTCGATATAAGTGGAAAAAATCTCAGCCAGAAATTCAAGAAGGAGACCTAGCAATCATAAAAGATGACTTACTCCCGCCTGATAATTGGAAATTGGGCAGGGTAAAAAAGATATACACTGGACAAGATGGCCATAGCCGAGTCGTAGAGTTACGAACCCAATCCGGTATGGTAACTCGCCCCATTGTTAAACTATGCATTCTCCCCAAAGCATAGCAAGAAGCATATTTACACTCTCCATGCACGTTTATGTTTATATTTACAACTCATTTCATAAACCTACATATGTTATAGGACTATAATCAATTATCCTTAAACCTTGCGTAAATACATTCTTTTTTCACACAGACAATCCAGAAATTCTGAACTTCACCAATGCTTAGTATGCCATAAATATCATGCCCTACGCTTCTGTAAAAGATTTCTAGAGATGACGGTCGAACGTCGGAGACGTACGGTTCGAGAGATGGGTTACTGCAGTAACTGTTTGGCACGATCACATAGTCGAGATATGTGTACATCCACTGCACTTTGCAAAAAATGCGGAATTGAACATCATACGTTGCTGCACCCTCAACCTGTACATGAATATCGGATGTCGAAACCAATTCATTCCCGCTTAAATATAGGGCAAGCTGGCAACAGAAGGCAAAATGTGCATGGTAACTACCCTGGTCGGCACAACCACAAACAGCACTCTCTGAATAATCGTCCAAATGGCAATCACAACCACCATAAGCGGAATAAGCATATGGGCAGTGAAAAACGTTGTCCAGAGTTACGCGGAATTTTGCATGGAGCTATACGCGCACTAGAACGCCTGGACCTAGTACTATAAGTTTGCACTGTCGTGCAATGCCTGGCAGGATGTTGAATGTAGTTTTACTTTTCTTTAAATGAATTACTTAATGAATTACAAATTAAATTTATTTTTGAATTAATATAAATTTGTCAATATAGTTTTAAAAGCTTTGCTAGTATGTAACATCGTGAAGTGTTCTATCATGAATTGCCATATTTTTAGAAATGTAATTTTCCCATTATTTTAAAGATTGGTTAATATTGACATTTATTGCAAACCTGTCTTATTTGTTCTAAAAATACAAACCGAACTTAAATGGAAAGTCATTGATGTACGATTGGTCTCTTTTTTGCTGGTAAACCGATCACGAAGCAAGTATCATCGTCCAATCATCTCAATAAAGGAATTGATCTCAAATTGTAACCCACTTATTTTATTTCTCATTAATTTCATTTCTTTTACCTCATTTGCCCCATCGGAAATGAGACAAGCTTACTAACCCGTGCTTGATATTCTCGTCTAAAGGAGCACACGTCTCATTGATCGATGTCAAACTATATAAAAGTAACATTGCATTTCTCTCCATCGCAATTTAATAATTAAGGTAAAATATCACCAATATACATCGTTGGAAGTCTCTGTGCTGCGGATACAAATTCACCTCTTTATGTCACGAATTTATACATGGTCCTTCGAGCCGCACTTATCACCACTTAAGACAGTGACTTTTGGTGTCAATTGCGCCCCGTATCTTGCCATCAGAACCCTCCACCAATTGGCCGACGATACTCATCTCAAATACTCAAACGCTTCACGAATATTGAAAACCGAGACCTATGTTGATGATGTTTTATCCGGCGGACATGATATTCCAACTACCTTAGAATCTCTCTGTCATACTGTCAATGCCCTCAACTCAGGAGGATTCCGATTAAGGAAAATTACCTCCAACAATGCAGAAATTCTCAATTCAGTCCCCAAAGAATGTCTTCTTGAAACGAACTTCCTCAAGTTTCATTGCTATAGCTCTACAAAAACCCTTGGAATTAGATGGAATGCGTTAGAAGATAGCTTCTCTTACAGTTTTGAGCGCATTCCAACATCAAATTCTGCGACAAAAAGACAGATTCTTTCAATTGTTTCCAAACTGTTTGACCCAGCTGGGTGGCTTGCGCCCATTATAATACGAGCCAAAAAATTGCTACAAAGTCTATGGTTAGAGGGCACAAATTGGGACGATGAAGTAAGCCCACTTTCTCTGCAAACCTGGAATGATCTCTTAAGTCAAATGCCACTCATTGAACAAATTCGAATACCCCGTTGGGTAAACTACGAACCGACTGTAGATATTCAGATTCACGGATTTTGTGATGCTTCGACGGATGCGTATTGCGCAAACATCTATTTTAGAATCAAATCAAATGACAATAAAGTCAAAACCCACCTTCTAGTGTCGAAAACTAAAGTAGCTCCACTCCACGAGATCAGCATTCCTCGCTTGGAACTTTGCGCTGCTGAGCTCCTATCCAAACTTCTGAAACAAATTATGTCCAATATTACGATCCAGAATCCTGACACTTTCTTATGGTCAGATTCCACAATTGTTTTAAGCTGGTTACAGAAACCCCCATGCTCGTGGAAAACATACGTGGCTAACAGAACATCAAAAATAATGAAGAACGCAGGTAACGTCAAATGGCGACATGTGTCTTCCTCTCAAAATCCAGCTGATATAGGTACAAGAGGTTGTGACCCAGAGGTACTAAGTTCCTCTTCTCTTTGGTGGCATGGTCCGACATGGCTTTCCCGTCCTCCGGAAGAATGGCCTAAACCCATTCTTTTACAACATGATCCACCAGAAAAGAAAAGGGCGAAAGTTTTCATTGCATTGGAACAGGAAGATATTTTAGATCGATTCTCTAGATGGGATAAGGCTGTACGTGTCATATCCTACGTATTTAGATTTATCCATAGAACATCTAAGGACAAGGAGCAATATAAATATGGGTCTCCGGTTATTACTCAGGACGAATTTTCACATACCAAACGATTTCTTATTTGTACCGCTCAAAAACAATACTATGGTAAAGACTATTCAGAATTAGCTACATCCTCTAAAGTAGGTAAAAAAAGTCATCTTCTCCCTTTGAATCCCTTTATTGACCAATATGGAATTCTCAGATCCAATGGGCGTCTTGCGAATGCTGCATTATTATACAATGAACGTTATCCCATTATATTACCCGTGAAATCTCGATATTGTCAACTGTACATACAGTTCATTCACAACGTTTTGCTTCACGCAGAACATAATCTAATGCTTCGCACTATAAGAGATGAATATTACGTTTCAAGGCTCAAATCGTCCATTAGATTGTGCATACGGAATTGTAAGAGGTGTATTATATATAAGCAACGTACACACGCCCAGCTTATGGCAGCTCTTCCTCCCGAAAGGTGCAACTTTTCGTTACCGTTTTCAATTACTGGAATCGACTTCGCCGGCCCATTTACAATCAAAACCTCTATTTTGCGTAACGCACCTTTTCATAAAGCATATGTCTGTATATTCATATGTTTCACAACCAAGGCAGTCCACTTGGAGCTATGCTCGGAATTGACCACCGACGCCTTTAGGGCCACTTTTATACGCTTTGTGAGCCGCCGAGGGCTCCCGAATAAAGTATATTCCGATAATGGTACCAATTTCGTCGGTGCTGAACGGGCACTCAGACGAGAATTCAATCAATTCATCACTTCAGTATCTGTAGACACAGCTCAAAAATATGCATCTCATTTGTTTGAATGGGTATTTATTCCACCAAACGCGCCTCATATGGGCGGTTTATGGGAGGCTGCGGTCAAATGCTTTAAGATGCATTTCAAAAAGGTCGCAGGAAATCAGAAATTTACCTACGAAGAGTTCACAACTCTTCTGGCCCGCATAGAGGCAGTTTTAAATTCTCGCCCCCTTTCACCAATTTCTGAAGATCCGAATGAGTTAATTGCTTTAACTCCCGGCCATTTCTTGCGAGGAGCACCACTCGTAGCCGTTCCCGAGGCACCCACACACTCTCTTTCTCTATTAAATCGCTGGGAAAAACTAAAAGTACTGCATCATGACTTCAGCCGCAGATGGAAAGATGAGTACTTAAAGGAACTGCAGCGTCGATATAAGTGGAAAAAATCTCAGCCAGAAATTCAAGAAGGAGACCTAGCAATCATAAAAGATGACTTACTCCCGCCTGATAATTGGAAATTGGGCAGGGTAAAAAAGATATACACTGGACAAGATGGCCATAGCCGAGTCGTAGAGTTACGAACCCAATCCGGTATGGTAACTCGCCCCATTGTTAAACTATGCATTCTCCCCAAAGCATAGCAAGAAGCATATTTACACTCTCCATGCACGTTTATGTTTATATTTACAACTCATTTCATAAACCTACATATGTTATAGGACTATAATCAATTATCCTTAAACCTTGCGTAAATACATTCTTTTTTCACACAGACAATCCAGAAATTCTGAACTTCACCAATGCTTAGTATGCCATAAATATCATGCCCTACGCTTCTGTAAAAGATTTCTAGAGATGACGGTCGAACGTCGGAGACGTACGGTTCGAGAGATGGGTTACTGCAGTAACTGTTTGGCACGATCACATAGTCGAGATATGTGTACATCCACTGCACTTTGCAAAAAATGCGGAATTGAACATCATACGTTGCTGCACCCTCAACCTGTACATGAATATCGGATGTCGAAACCAATTCATTCCCGCTTAAATATAGGGCAAGCTGGCAACAGAAGGCAAAATGTGCAAGGTAACTACCCTGGTCGGCACAACCACAAACAGCACTCTCTGAATAATCGTCCAAATGGCAATCACAACCACCATAAGCGGAATAAGCATATGGGCAGTGAAAAACGTTGTCCAGAGTTACGCGGAATTTTGCATGGAGCTATACGCGCACTAGAACGCCTGGACCTAGTACTATAAGTTTGCACTGTCGTGCAATGCCTGGCAGGATGTTGAATGTAGTTTACTTTTCTTTAAATGAATTACTTAATGAATTACAAATTAAATTTATTTTTGAATTAATATAAATTTGTCAATATAGTTTTAAAAGCTTTGCTAGTATGTAACATCGTGAAGTGTTCTATCATGAATTGCCATATTTTTAGAAATGTAATTTTCCCATTATTTTAAAGATTGGTTAATATTGACATTTATTGCAAACCTGTCTTATTTGTTCTAAAAATACAAACCGAACTTAAATGGAAAGTCATTGATGTACGATTGGTCTCTTTTTTGCTGGTAAACCGATCACGAAGCAAGTATCATCGTCCAATCATCTCAATAAAGGAATTGATCTCAAATTGTAACCCACTTATTTTATTTCTCATTAATTTCATTTCTTTTACCTCATTTGCCCCATCGGAAATGAGACAAGCTTACTAACCCGTGCTTGATATTCTCGTCTAAAGGAGCACACGTCTCATTGATCGATGTCAAACTATATAAAAGTAACATTGCATTTCTCTCCATCGCAATTTAATAATTAAGGTAAAATATCACCAATATACATCGTTGGAAGTCTCTGTGCTGCGGATACAAATTCACCTCTTTATGTCACGAATTTATACATGAAGGTAAAATATCACCAATATACATCGTTGGAAGTCTCTGTGCTGCGGATACAAATTCACCTCTTTATGTCACGAATTTATACATGGTCTTCGAACCGACAAACGATCTGGCAATAAGTACACAAAATTCCCTACTTGTCAATTACACCATTACAAAGAACATGAGGTGAGTTAATAAAAGAGAAAAAAAATCTTCGACGCAATACAGTAAGTCGGTAAATGAAATATTGTGTTTTCGCTATAAATAAAATATTTAAAAGATTGTGAGTGTGATTTCTGTTTCTATTCAGAAAGTTAAAATAAATTAACATTCAATATTCGGCAACGGTCTTTAAAACACGAAAAATACGCAAAAAATTACAACCTCCTTTTTCTTTCGTGGTGAACCACACAGAATCGCAAAAAAAAAGAAAAAAAATCGATCTAAAAGACAACGCGGTCCTAAGCTACACGTGACGGGAGCCACACTCTCCGCACGCAAGTGCACCTAACCTACAAGTTATACACAGTTTCGGTACAACCTCTGCCTCGTGCTTCCCACGCCCCCTCCCTACGTAAACGATTAGCAAAACCCTCAATACGGGAAAATATGTTGGGTTATGTAGACTTCCAATAAACTAAAATACAACAACATTCGAAGTCAGTAAAGTGAATTAGTGAAGAAATAAAGGTTACATGACCCATGCCCGAAGTCCGCTTATTGGAAACGAAGGAATATTCATAACCAAAAGTAAAATTGCCACGAAGAACCTTGGTCTGCATAATAAAACATGTCATGTTAAAACCGTAAGTTTTTTACAAAAAGATTTTACATATAGTTCAGTAGCATTTCCATTGAGAAAATTTTAATAAACATCACATATACATTCTCATGTAAGACCAAAACCATAAGTAAACAATTCTGACATTTCACTTGACACTTTGGGTGTTTTATGGAACATGCCTTTAAGGAGTACTGAACACACTCACCTGATTGGCCCTGGTTTGAGTCCTTACTAACACTCAAAAAAAGCTCCTCCTGAATATCAAACAGTTCAAAGCTCTTCATACACTCTTAAACCAGTGAAAGCTTAAATGATATTACCAATGACACCTCTGAACATAATAGTCAATCGAGCTTTTCACCACTACAATAATTTTTTTGACGTTTAACAAAAGCTATGCGAAAGCGAATTGGATTTGCCTTCAAAATATTTAGTGATAATCATTACATTTGCTCATCGAATAAGCCCATTCATAAGTTTGATACAACAGATAGCATTATTTTGTTGCAACCGAACAGAACCAAATAAATAATCCAGAAATTGAATCGAACTTTTACAACACATTTACCTATATATAAACTTCGCTTTAACTCCAGCTAATTCGGAAATTCAGTATCCAACTTAGATTCTTCATAACCTTTGCACATATGTATAAAAAATCATTGAAATGTTTTGGTGCTTATAATAACCCCAAGCAACGACGGATAAACTCATTTATTTCCATTTTTCTCAATTTATGCATTCATAAATAAAATTCCCAAGAGTGCATATTATCTTACATCGAATTTATCTGCACAAAAGACCTATGGTATTAGAAAAGTATTTTTGGCATTTGGCATTTGGCAAAAGCAAATTTAATGGAATTGGTGTGATAAAGTCGCAATTAATTAGGATAAATGATGAACTTTGCTGATTTATAGACATCTTTTGCACAATCTTAAATCAGATTTTAAATGATTAAATACAAAATACAGTCCACGTAAGCATCTCCCGTGAGAGCTCTCAACTTGGTCGGATTGCCCAGTTTTCCGACAATTAATACATCATCGTTTGACAGTATGTCGCTACAACAAACGAAATAAGCAAATAAATGTAAATAGTACTAACATTTATCACGTACAGAATTTCAAGCGGTCTCTGAAGAATTAGAAAAATTTCTAGACATTATAACGGGGAAATAACCCAGCATCTCTATTACAAGCTTAAAAAAAATATCTGCCATGGACATGGAATTTATTTTTGACTCCGATGACCTGATCAGCTTTTGCTCCCAATTTGACACTCTACCCATAGACGAACTAAGCGATTCTATGCTAGAGGTGAATTGGCAGGAGCTAGAAAGACGATGGTTTCCCTTACAAAAATCTTATCGAGCTCTATTCATTACCAAGGACGATTCAATTACAAAGGAACTCAAGGAATCTTCTCTTGAGAAGTATAAGACTTGCATGACCACGTATCAGAGCTGTAAGGCCAAAATCTTAGATTTGAGAAAGACAGTTTCAAATTCATCTTCTCCCGCTTCCAATGAAATAGCTAATGACAGTTCCTTAGATAATACATTTTCTTGTGTAAAACTCCCCCCTTGCGATACTGAAATATTTTATGGTGGTTATGAACATTGGCCCTCATTTCGAGATCTATTCACGGCAGTTTATATAAACCACCCGAAATTAAACCCGGTTCAAAAGTTATTTCACCTCAGACACAAAACTCGAGGCCAGGCAGCTGGCATCGTAAACAAATATCCCCTAACCAATGAAAACTTTCAGATCGCATGGAATTCTTTAAAAGAGAGGTATGAAAATAAGAGAATACTGGTTGACAACCAGCTAAAGTCCCTTCTAAACATAACTCCAATTACTACGGAGAATAGTGAAGGGCTTCAGAACATTCTAAGTACCATTAATGACTGTTTAGCTTCTCTAGTTACACAGGGCATAAAGACTGACAGCTGGGACCCCATTATTGTCCATTTAGTGTCGTCCAAGTTGCCACACGAAACTCTCTCTCTCTGGGAACAATCCCTAAAATCCCACAAGGAATTGCCGACGTGGCAGGAAATGAGCTCTTTTCTTTCCAACAGACTTGAGGTGGTAGAAAGATTGAGTAGCCTGAGAACCACAAAACCAGAAAATGGCAGTAGAAATAGAGCGAAAGTGGATTCGTTCCATACGGAAACAAAACTACAGCGTTCCTGCAAAATGTGCAAAGAATCACATTCACTCGACAGCTGTTCCCAGTTTAAGGGCTTTGAGCCACAAGCACGGTTGGAATTTGTATTTAAGAATCGGATTTGTTCCAACTGTCTTTCATACAACCATTTTAGGAAAGATTGTAGAAATAAGGTGAATACTTGCGACTCGTGCGGAAAAAATCATCATTCACTACTTCACCTCACAAACCCAAATTCTCGAGAACATTTTAATAGAACTACTGGTACCACTTCCAATGACCCAAACTATCAAGAACCTACCACATCTTCCCATACCCAAGTTACTATGACTGAGACTTCTGCTCACCTCGGCATTCCACAATTGAATAAAACGCAAATGAGAACTTTTCTACCCACAGCCATAGTATACATCAAAATGGAAGGGGAGTTGTTTGCCGCGCGCGCCTTTATAGATCAAGGTTCGGATAGAACTCTAATCTCACGCAAATTACAACAGCGGCTCAAACTTCCATCCGAAGAGCAAAAATTCAAAATCTGTGGACTTGGCGGTCATGTTTTAGGCAATTCCAACCAAATTTGTAATGTTGAAATAGGTTCTAAGAATTTTGAATCTAACGTCCACGTACAAGCTTTGGTAGTACCGAAAATCACTTCATTTTTACCTAATTTCCATATACCCTCTTCACAACAACTTTTGGACGAAATTCGGCAACTTGAGCTAGCAGATCCTAATTTCTTTACTCCAGGACAGATTGATATACTAATAGGTAGTAATATTATCCCTGGAATTATCATCAATGGGGTAAGAAAAATTCAAAACTCCTTATTAGCACAGAACACTATATTCGGTTGGGTGATTAGTGGCCCGTTGGAAGTTCCAGCCCATATATTTTCGTTAACTGTTGAAGAAGTTAATGATGACCCAATTAGCCAACAGCTTAGACAATTTTGGGAACAGGAAGAAGTTTTTGAGGGACGCCCAGAGTCCGAAGAAGATAAAGCATGTGAAGAATATTACAAACGAACAACAACAAGAAATGCGGATGGACGTTATGTCGTTCGTTTACCATTTAAATCGGGATTTCCCAAAGAACTACGCTTAGGTCACTCTAGAATTCGAGCCCAAGTACAATACTTCCGTGTAGAACGGTCCCTATTCAAACATCCGGAAGTAGCTCGCACTTATCACCAAGTTCTCTCCGAATACCTTACACTAGGCCATATGGAACCAACCACCCATTCTGAGATTCCAATTAAAGGGTGTTATCATTCTTTCTACCTCCCTCACCACGCTGTCATTAAACCCGAAAGTAGGACCACAAAAGTCAGGGTAGTTTTTAACGCATCCCGAAAATCCTTCTCTGGTCTATCGTTAAATGACGTCCTTCACACTGGTCCCACATTGCAAGTTGATTTGACGAACCTTATTTTAAACTGGCGACTTTATAGGTATGTATTTAACGGAGACATTGAAAAAATGTACCGCCAGATTCTGATACACAAGGACGATCAGACTTTTCAAAGAATTCTCTTTCAAAGAAATCCCGAAAGTGACTTGGAGGATTTTGCACTTAAGACAGTGACTTTTGGTGTCAATTGCGCCCCGTATCTTGCCATCAGAACCCTCCACCAATTGGCCGACGATACTCATCTCAAATACTCAAACGCTTCACGAATATTGAAAACCGAGACCTATGTTGATGATGTTTTATCCGGCGGACATGATATTCCAACTACCTTAGAATCTCTCTGTCATACTGTCAATGCCCTCAACTCAGGAGGATTCCGATTAAGGAAAATTACCTCCAACAATGCAGAAATTCTCAATTCAGTCCCCAAAGAATGTCTTCTTGAAACGAACTTCCTCAAGTTTCATTGCTATAGCTCTACAAAAACCCTTGGAATTAGATGGAATGCGTTAGAAGATAGCTTCTCTTACAGTTTTGAGCGCATTCCAACATCAAATTCTGCGACAAAAAGACAGATTCTTTCAATTGTTTCCAAACTGTTTGACCCAGCTGGGTGGCTTGCGCCCATTATAATACGAGCCAAAAAATTGCTACAAAGTCTATGGTTAGAGGGCACAAATTGGGACGATGAAGTAAGCCCACTTTCTCTGCAAACCTGGAATGATCTCTTAAGTCAAATGCCACTCATTGAACAAATTCGAATACCCCGTTGGGTAAACTACGAACCGACTGTAGATATTCAGATTCACGGATTTTGTGATGCTTCGACGGATGCGTATTGCGCAAACATCTATTTTAGAATCAAATCAAATGACAATAAAGTCAAAACCCACCTTCTAGTGTCGAAAACTAAAGTAGCTCCACTCCACGAGATCAGCATTCCTCGCTTGGAACTTTGCGCTGCTGAGCTCCTATCCAAACTTCTGAAACAAATTATGTCCAATATTACGATCCAGAATCCTGACACTTTCTTATGGTCAGATTCCACAATTGTTTTAAGCTGGTTACAGAAACCCCCATGCTCGTGGAAAACATACGTGGCTAACAGAACATCAAAAATAATGAAGAACGCAGGTAACGTCAAATGGCGACATGTGTCTTCCTCTCAAAATCCAGCTGATATAGGTACAAGAGGTTGTGACCCAGAGGTACTAAGTTCCTCTTCTCTTTGGTGGCATGGTCCGACATGGCTTTCCCGTCCTCCGGAAGAATGGCCTAAACCCATTCTTTTACAACATGATCCACCAGAAAAGAAAAGGGCGAAAGTTTTCATTGCATTGGAACAGGAAGATATTTTAGATCGATTCTCTAGATGGGATAAGGCTGTACGTGTCATATCCTACGTATTTAGATTTATCCATAGAACATCTAAGGACAAGGAGCAATATAAATATGGGTCTCCGGTTATTACTCAGGACGAATTTTCACATACCAAACGATTTCTTATTTGTACCGCTCAAAAACAATACTATGGTAAAGACTATTCAGAATTAGCTACATCCTCTAAAGTAGGTAAAAAAAGTCATCTTCTCCCTTTGAATCCCTTTATTGACCAATATGGAATTCTCAGATCCAATGGGCGTCTTGCGAATGCTGCATTATTATACAATGAACGTTATCCCATTATATTACCCGTGAAATCTCGATATTGTCAACTGTACATACAGTTCATTCACAACGTTTTGCTTCACGCAGAACATAATCTAATGCTTCGCACTATAAGAGATGAATATTACGTTTCAAGGCTCAAATCGTCCATTAGATTGTGCATACGGAATTGTAAGAGGTGTATTATATATAAGCAACGTACACACGCCCAGCTTATGGCAGCTCTTCCTCCCGAAAGGTGCAACTTTTCGTTACCGTTTTCAATTACTGGAATCGACTTCGCCGGCCCATTTACAATCAAAACCTCTATTTTGCGTAACGCACCTTTTCATAAAGCATATGTCTGTATATTCATATGTTTCACAACCAAGGCAGTCCACTTGGAGCTATGCTCGGAATTGACCACCGACGCCTTTAGGGCCACTTTTATACGCTTTGTGAGCCGCCGAGGGCTCCCGAATAAAGTATATTCCGATAATGGTACCAATTTCGTCGGTGCTGAACGGGCACTCAGACGAGAATTCAATCAATTCATCACTTCCGTTTGACCATGTAGTGATACACTATCGAGATTTTCATCTAAATTTTCTATAGATTTATATGTTGATGTTCGTTGACAATCAGTAGACTCTAACTCTTGAAGAGGCAGTTCTGCACTATTGGATTTTTCGCCTATATTTTCCTTAAGTTCAGACGTTGGTGTTGTTTGACAATCCGTAACCTCGATTTTATTTAATTCATGAGAAGGCTGTTTTGTACTATCGCCTTGTTCATCTACATCTTCTTTAAGTTTCGAAATAGGCTCATTTTTATTTAATTCTTGAGGAGTCTGCTGTTCTACATTATTGGATTTATTATCTACATTTTCTAATAATTGTTGGGGCTTTTCAGAAGTGGAAGACGACTCCGAGTTCAAATTTTCACCTTGTTCTTGCTTCGTAACTGTAGGTATCTCTTCATTTTCGATAATTGCTCCAAAGTTATACTGTATTGGTCCTTCTGTGACTGGAGCGCATTCATTTACAGTTGCACAAAGTCCTTCTGGTTGTTTAGAATTATTATTTGGATGTGGAGGATTTTCTTTTTCTTCGGGTTGTATCTTTTCAAAGCATTCCTCTATATTTTTGCAAAGAGTTTCTTTGTATTCCGCACGAATATTTTTTCGTTGTAAACGCTTCGAACGTTTTGCAGCGGGCGTTTTCTTTTCTTCATCTTTGTTGACTGGCGAAAATCTCGGAGACACTACATCTTTAGATAATGTGTTTTCTTCCGCTGGAACTACACGTGACAGTGAACTGGGCTCGGAAATTTCCAATTCTGATATACTTGAAGAACGACATGAGGTGATTGATATTTCTTTGGAGGTTTCACTTGTATTTTCTTCGTGGGTCGTGGGTGTGATCTCTTTTTCCGAATCAGTCTGGAGACTTAAATCACAGGTGATGGATGCGGCTTCTTTTTCAGAATGAGAAGTTTCTTTCGTCTCAACTGGGACAATCAAATCTGTAGTTGCAGGTGTACACCTATCCACTTCTATATCTTCTATAGCTATATCTGCCGAAGATAGTGGGCATTCTTGCAGATTTTCTAATTGGGAACTCGCGACGCCCTGCTTATTTACTTCGTTATCCTTGTAGTCGCCATGCAAACAGATTTCAGTATTAGCACCAATATATTCTGATTGGATTACATGTTTCTCTTGCAATTCTAATATTTCATTATTATCTGACTGCTTTTGACTTTTTATTTGCTCAGATTCAATTACATCAATTTGGCCAATCTGTTGTAAATCCAAGCAATCTTTATCATCGATAAGCAATTTTTGAGATTTAAATTCCAATTCAGAGATTGATTCTTTCGGCAACCCCGACAATTCTTCCGTATCTTTGGAGAGAGTAGCCTCATCGATTGTGACATCATCAACGTCAGATTTTTGAGCCAAACAAGCTTTATACTCTTTCCAATTAGTAGCCTTTTCAGGAGTTAGCTTTAGTGAAGTTTCATTCGTTTTACTTTCTGCATTTGCTACATCGGCTGGTGCAGATTCTTGCTGGCGCGCCTTAGGCGGGCGACCTCGTCTCTTCTGTTGTGGGGGCATTATTTGAATTTCCTGATTATCCGCAGACTTAGCCGCACATCCTCCTACTGCCTTATTAAAACTTTTACGTTTTACCTCTACAGATCGAGCACTACTTTCCATTTGAGCCACTATCAGACTGGTGGTTTGTTTAGGCTTTAGCATTACGTTGCTGTAGAACTCTTGAGTGCGGTTTATACGTTTTCCAGATAAGTCAGCGCAGTTAGTCGGATCATTGTTATCTCCTACTTTACTCAGCATTGTTGGAGGCATTGGTATAGGTGGGGGTGGAGGCTTTGTCTGCTCTTGGGATATTGAAAAACGTCTAAATATGGCCGATTTCTCCATAAAGGTTTTTTGTTTTGATGACAAATCACCCAAGGCGCTCGCAGTTGATCCCGAACTAATAGAGACTGTCTCCCCGCCAACCGTGGAGCTTGATTTCGATGTTGACGGAACATTTGAATCGATTCTAGCTTCTATTTGAATTTTCTATTTTTATGGAACATGCCTTTAAGGAGTACTGAACACACTCACCTGATTGGCCCTGGTTTGAGTCCTTACTAACACTCAAAAAAAGCTCCTCCTGAATATCAAACAGTTCAAAGCTCTTCATACACTCTTAAACCAGTGAAAGCTTAAATGATATTACCAATGACACCTCTGAACATAATAGTCAATCGAGCTTTTCACCACTACAATAATTTTTTTGACGTTTAACAAAAGCTATGCGAAAGCGAATTGGATTTGCCTTCAAAATATTTAGTGATAATCATTACATTTGCTCATCGAATAAGCCCATTCATAAGTTTGATACAACAGATAGCATTATTTTGTTGCAACCGAACAGAACCAAATAAATAATCCAGAAATTGAATCGAACTTTTACAACACATTTACCTATATATAAACTTCGCTTTAACTCCAGCTAATTCGGAAATTCAGTATCCAACTTAGATTCTTCATAACCTTTGCACATATGTATAAAAAATCATTGAAATGTTTTGGTGCTTATAATAACCCCAAGCAACGACGGATAAACTCATTTATTTCCATTTTTCTCAATTTATGCATTCATAAATAAAATTCCCAAGAGTGCATATTATCTTACATCGAATTTATCTGCACAAAAGACCTATGGTATTAGAAAAGTATTTTTGGCATTTGGCATTTGGCAAAAGCAAATTTAATGGAATTGGTGTGATAAAGTCGCAATTAATTAGGATAAATGATGAACTTTGCTGATTTATAGACATCTTTTGCACAATCTTAAATCAGATTTTAAATGATTAAATACAAAATACAGTCCACGTAAGCATCTCCCGTGAGAGCTCTCAACTTGGTCGGATTGCCCAGTTTTCCGACAATTAATACATCATCGTTTGACAGTATGTCGCTACAACAAACGAAATAAGCAAATAAATGTAAATAGTACTAACATTTATCACGTACAGAATTTCAAGCGGTCTCTGAAGAATTAGAAAAATTTCTAGACATTATAACGGGGAAATAACCCAGCATCTCTATTACAAGCTTAAAAAAAATATCTGCCATGGACATGGAATTTATTTTTGACTCCGATGACCTGATCAGCTTTTGCTCCCAATTTGACACTCTACCCATAGACGAACTAAGCGATTCTATGCTAGAGGTGAATTGGCAGGAGCTAGAAAGACGATGGTTTCCCTTACAAAAATCTTATCGAGCTCTATTCATTACCAAGGACGATTCAATTACAAAGGAACTCAAGGAATCTTCTCTTGAGAAGTATAAGACTTGCATGACCACGTATCAGAGCTGTAAGGCCAAAATCTTAGATTTGAGAAAGACAGTTTCAAATTCATCTTCTCCCGCTTCCAATGAAATAGCTAATGACAGTTCCTTAGATAATACATTTTCTTGTGTAAAACTCCCCCCTTGCGATACTGAAATATTTTATGGTGGTTATGAACATTGGCCCTCATTTCGAGATCTATTCACGGCAGTTTATATAAACCACCCGAAATTAAACCCGGTTCAAAAGTTATTTCACCTCAGACACAAAACTCGAGGCCAGGCAGCTGGCATCGTAAACAAATATCCCCTAACCAATGAAAACTTTCAGATCGCATGGAATTCTTTAAAAGAGAGGTATGAAAATAAGAGAATACTGGTTGACAACCAGCTAAAGTCCCTTCTAAACATAACTCCAATTACTACGGAGAATAGTGAAGGGCTTCAGAACATTCTAAGTACCATTAATGACTGTTTAGCTTCTCTAGTTACACAGGGCATAAAGACTGACAGCTGGGACCCCATTATTGTCCATTTAGTGTCGTCCAAGTTGCCACACGAAACTCTCTCTCTCTGGGAACAATCCCTAAAATCCCACAAGGAATTGCCGACGTGGCAGGAAATGAGCTCTTTTCTTTCCAACAGACTTGAGGTGGTAGAAAGATTGAGTAGCCTGAGAACCACAAAACCAGAAAATGGCAGTAGAAATAGAGCGAAAGTGGATTCGTTCCATACGGAAACAAAACTACAGCGTTCCTGCAAAATGTGCAAAGAATCACATTCACTCGACAGCTGTTCCCAGTTTAAGGGCTTTGAGCCACAAGCACGGTTGGAATTTGTATTTAAGAATCGGATTTGTTCCAACTGTCTTTCATACAACCATTTTAGGAAAGATTGTAGAAATAAGGTGAATACTTGCGACTCGTGCGGAAAAAATCATCATTCACTACTTCACCTCACAAACCCAAATTCTCGAGAACATTTTAATAGAACTACTGGTACCACTTCCAATGACCCAAACTATCAAGAACCTACCACATCTTCCCATACCCAAGTTACTATGACTGAGACTTCTGCTCACCTCGGCATTCCACAATTGAATAAAACGCAAATGAGAACTTTTCTACCCACAGCCATAGTATACATCAAAATGGAAGGGGAGTTGTTTGCCGCGCGCGCCTTTATAGATCAAGGTTCGGATAGAACTCTAATCTCACGCAAATTACAACAGCGGCTCAAACTTCCATCCGAAGAGCAAAAATTCAAAATCTGTGGACTTGGCGGTCATGTTTTAGGCAATTCCAACCAAATTTGTAATGTTGAAATAGGTTCTAAGAATTTTGAATCTAACGTCCACGTACAAGCTTTGGTAGTACCGAAAATCACTTCATTTTTACCTAATTTCCATATACCCTCTTCACAACAACTTTTGGACGAAATTCGGCAACTTGAGCTAGCAGATCCTAATTTCTTTACTCCAGGACAGATTGATATACTAATAGGTAGTAATATTATCCCTGGAATTATCATCAATGGGGTAAGAAAAATTCAAAACTCCTTATTAGCACAGAACACTATATTCGGTTGGGTGATTAGTGGCCCGTTGGAAGTTCCAGCCCATATATTTTCGTTAACTGTTGAAGAAGTTAATGATGACCCAATTAGCCAACAGCTTAGACAATTTTGGGAACAGGAAGAAGTTTTTGAGGGACGCCCAGAGTCCGAAGAAGATAAAGCATGTGAAGAATATTACAAACGAACAACAACAAGAAATGCGGATGGACGTTATGTCGTTCGTTTACCATTTAAATCGGGATTTCCCAAAGAACTACGCTTAGGTCACTCTAGAATTCGAGCCCAAGTACAATACTTCCGTGTAGAACGGTCCCTATTCAAACATCCGGAAAATAGATACACTATCAGCAATTCGTGACATAAAGAGGTGAATTTGTATCCGCAGCACAGAGACTTCCAACGATGTATATTGGTGATATTTTACCTTAATTATTAAATTGCGATGGAGAGAAATGCAATGTTACTTTTATATAGTTTGACATCGATCAATGAGACGTGTGCTCCTTTAGACGAGAATATCAAGCACGGGTTAGTAAGCTTGTCTCATTTCCGATGGGGCAAATGAGGTAAAAGAAATGAAATTAATGAGAAATAAAATAAGTGGGTTACAATTTGAGATCAATTCCTTTATTGAGATGATTGGACGATGATACTTGCTTCGTGATCGGTTTACCAGCAAAAAAAAGACCAATCGTACATCAATGACTTTCCATTTAAGTTCGGTTTGTATTTTTAGAACAAATAAGACAGGTTTGCAATAAATGTCAATATTAACCAATCTTTAAAATAATGGGAAAATTACATTTCTAAAAATATGGCAATTCATGATAGAACACTTCACGATGTTACATACTAGCAAAGCTTTTAAAACTATATTGACAAATTTATATTAATTCAAAAATAAATTTAATTTGTAATTCATTAAGTAATTCATTTAAAGAAAAGTAAACTACATTCAACATCCTGCCAGGCATTGCACGACAGTGCAAACTTATAGTACTAGGTCCAGGCGTTCTAGTGCGCGTATAGCTCCATGCAAAATTCCGCGTAACTCTGGACAACGTTTTTCACTGCCCATATGCTTATTCCGCTTATGGTGGTTGTGATTGCCATTTGGACGATTATTCAGAGAGTGCTGTTTGTGGTTGTGCCGACCAGGGTAGTTACCTTGCACATTTTGCCTTCTGTTGCCAGCTTGCCCTATATTTAAGCGGGAATGAATTGGTTTCGACATCCGATATTCATGTACAGGTTGAGGGTGCAGCAACGTATGATGTTCAATTCCGCATTTTTTGCAAAGTGCAGTGGATGTACACATATCTCGACTATGTGATCGTGCCAAACAGTTACTGCAGTAACCCATCTCTCGAACCGTACGTCTCCGACGTTCGACCGTCATCTCTAGAAATCTTTTACAGAAGCGTAGGGCATGATATTTATGGCATACTAAGCATTGGTGAAGTTCAGAATTTCTGGATTGTCTGTGTGAAAAAAGAATGTATTTACGCAAGGTTTAAGGATAATTGATTATAGTCCTATAACATATGTAGGTTTATGAAATGAGTTGTAAATATAAACATAAACGTGCATGGAGAGTGTAAATATGCTTCTTGCTATGCTTTGGGGAGAATGCATAGTTTAACAATGGGGCGAGTTACCATACCGGATTGGGTTCGTAACTCTACGACTCGGCTATGGCCATCTTGTCCAGTGTATATCTTTTTTACCCTGCCCAATTTCCAATTATCAGGCGGGAGTAAGTCATCTTTTATGATTGCTAGGTCTCCTTCTTGAATTTCTGGCTGAGATTTTTTCCACTTATATCGACGCTGCAGTTCCTTTAAGTACTCATCTTTCCATCTGCGGCTGAAGTCATGATGCAGTACTTTTAGTTTTTCCCAGCGATTTAATAGAGAAAGAGAGTGTGTGGGTGCCTCGGGAACGGCTACGAGTGGTGCTCCTCGCAAGAAATGGCCGGGAGTTAAAGCAATTAACTCATTCGGATCTTCAGAAATTGGTGAAAGGGGGCGAGAATTTAAAACTGCCTCTATGCGGGCCAGAAGAGTTGTGAACTCTTCGTAGGTAAATTTCTGATTTCCTGCGACCTTTTTGAAATGCATCTTAAAGCATTTGACCGCAGCCTCCCATAAACCGCCCATATGAGGCGCGTTTGGTGGAATAAATACCCATTCAAACAAATGAGATGCATATTTTTGAGCTGTGTCTACAGATACTGAAGTGATGAATTGATTGAATTCTCGTCTGAGTGCCCGTTCAGCACCGACGAAATTGGTACCATTATCGGAATATACTTTATTCGGGAGCCCTCGGCGGCTCACAAAGCGTATAAAAGTGGCCCTAAAGGCGTCGGTGGTCAATTCCGAGCATAGCTCCAAGTGGACTGCCTTGGTTGTGAAACATATGAATATACAGACATATGCTTTATGAAAAGGTGCGTTACGCAAAATAGAGGTTTTGATTGTAAATGGGCCGGCGAAGTCGATTCCAGTAATTGAAAACGGTAACGAAAAGTTGCACCTTTCGGGAGGAAGAGCTGCCATAAGCTGGGCGTGTGTACGTTGCTTATATATAATACACCTCTTACAATTCCGTATGCACAATCTAATGGACGATTTGAGCCTTGAAACGTAATATTCATCTCTTATAGTGCGAAGCATTAGATTATGTTCTGCGTGAAGCAAAACGTTGTGAATGAACTGTATGTACAGTTGACAATATCGAGATTTCACGGGTAATATAATGGGATAACGTTCATTGTATAATAATGCAGCATTCGCAAGACGCCCATTGGATCTGAGAATTCCATATTGGTCAATAAAGGGATTCAAAGGGAGAAGATGACTTTTTTTACCTACTTTAGAGGATGTAGCTAATTCTGAATAGTCTTTACCATAGTATTGTTTTTGAGCGGTACAAATAAGAAATCGTTTGGTATGTGAAAATTCGTCCTGAGTAATAACCGGAGACCCATATTTATATTGCTCCTTGTCCTTAGATGTTCTATGGATAAATCTAAATACGTAGGATATGACACGTACAGCCTTATCCCATCTAGAGAATCGATCTAAAATATCTTCCTGTTCCAATGCAATGAAAACTTTCGCCCTTTTCTTTTCTGGTGGATCATGTTGTAAAAGAATGGGTTTAGGCCATTCTTCCGGAGGACGGGAAAGCCATGTCGGACCATGCCACCAAAGAGAAGAGGAACTTAGTACCTCTGGGTCACAACCTCTTGTACCTATATCAGCTGGATTTTGAGAGGAAGACACATGTCGCCATTTGACGTTACCTGCGTTCTTCATTATTTTTGATGTTCTGTTAGCCACGTATGTTTTCCACGAGCATGGGGGTTTCTGTAACCAGCTTAAAACAATTGTGGAATCTGACCATAAGAAAGTGTCAGGATTCTGGATCGTAATATTGGACATAATTTGTTTCAGAAGTTTGGATAGGAGCTCAGCAGCGCAAAGTTCCAAGCGAGGAATGCTGATCTCGTGGAGTGGAGCTACTTTAGTTTTCGACACTAGAAGGTGGGTTTTGACTTTATTGTCATTTGATTTGATTCTAAAATAGATGTTTGCGCAATACGCATCCGTCGAAGCATCACAAAATCCGTGAATCTGAATATCTACAGTCGGTTCGTAGTTTACCCAACGGGGTATTCGAATTTGTTCAATGAGTGGCATTTGACTTAAGAGATCATTCCAGGTTTGCAGAGAAAGTGGGCTTACTTCATCGTCCCAATTTGTGCCCTCTAACCATAGACTTTGTAGCAATTTTTTGGCTCGTATTATAATGGGCGCAAGCCACCCAGCTGGGTCAAACAGTTTGGAAACAATTGAAAGAATCTGTCTTTTTGTCGCAGAATTTGATGTTGGAATGCGCTCAAAACTGTAAGAGAAGCTATCTTCTAACGCATTCCATCTAATTCCAAGGGTTTTTGTAGAGCTATAGCAATGAAACTTGAGGAAGTTCGTTTCAAGAAGACATTCTTTGGGGACTGAATTGAGAATTTCTGCATTGTTGGAGGTAATTTTCCTTAATCGGAATCCTCCTGAGTTGAGGGCATTGACAGTATGACAGAGAGATTCTAAGGTAGTTGGAATATCATGTCCGCCGGATAAAACATCATCAACATAGGTCTCGGTTTTCAATATTCGTGAAGCGTTTGAGTATTTGAGATGAGTATCGTCGGCCAATTGGTGGAGGGTTCTGATGGCAAGATACGGGGCGCAATTGACACCAAAAGTCACTGTCTTAAGTGCAAAATCCTCCAAGTCACTTTCGGGATTTCTTTGAAAGAGAATTCTTTGAAAAGTCTGATCGTCCTTGTGTATCAGAATCTGGCGGTACATTTTTTCAATGTCTCCGTTAAATACATACCTATAAAGTCGCCAGTTTAAAATAAGGTTCGTCAAATCAACTTGCAATGTGGGACCAGTGTGAAGGACGTCATTTAACGATAGACCAGAGAAGGATTTTCGGGATGCGTTAAAAACTACCCTGACTTTTGTGGTCCTACTTTCGGGTTTAATGACAGCGTGGTGAGGGAGGTAGAAAGAATGATAACACCCTTTAATTGGAATCTCAGAATGGGTGGTTGGTTCCATATGGCCTAGTGTAAGGTATTCGGAGAGAACTTGGTGATAAGTGCGAGCTACTTCCGGATGTTTGAATAGGGACCGTTCTACACGGAAGTATTGTACTTGGGCTCGAATTCTAGAGTGACCTAAGCGTAGTTCTTTGGGAAATCCCGATTTAAATGGTAAACGAACGACATAACGTCCATCCGCATTTCTTGTTGTTGTTCGTTTGTAATATTCTTCACATGCTTTATCTTCTTCGGACTCTGGGCGTCCCTCAAAAACTTCTTCCTGTTCCCAAAATTGTCTAAGCTGTTGGCTAATTGGGTCATCATTAACTTCTTCAACAGTTAACGAAAATATATGGGCTGGAACTTCCAACGGGCCACTAATCACCCAACCGAATATAGTGTTCTGTGCTAATAAGGAGTTTTGAATTTTTCTTACCCCATTGATGATAATTCCAGGGATAATATTACTACCTATTAGTATATCAATCTGTCCTGGAGTAAAGAAATTAGGATCTGCTAGCTCAAGTTGCCGAATTTCGTCCAAAAGTTGTTGTGAAGAGGGTATATGGAAATTAGGTAAAAATGAAGTGATTTTCGGTACTACCAAAGCTTGTACGTGGACGTTAGATTCAAAATTCTTAGAACCTATTTCAACATTACAAATTTGGTTGGAATTGCCTAAAACATGACCGCCAAGTCCACAGATTTTGAATTTTTGCTCTTCGGATGGAAGTTTGAGCCGCTGTTGTAATTTGCGTGAGATTAGAGTTCTATCCGAACCTTGATCTATAAAGGCGCGCGCGGCAAACAACTCCCCTTCCATTTTGATGTATACTATGGCTGTGGGTAGAAAAGTTCTCATTTGCGTTTTATTCAATTGTGGAATGCCGAGGTGAGCAGAAGTCTCAGTCATAGTAACTTGGGTATGGGAAGATGTGGTAGGTTCTTGATAGTTTGGGTCATTGGAAGTGGTACCAGTAGTTCTATTAAAATGTTCTCGAGAATTTGGGTTTGTGAGGTGAAGTAGTGAATGATGATTTTTTCCGCACGAGTCGCAAGTATTCACCTTATTTCTACAATCTTTCCTAAAATGGTTGTATGAAAGACAGTTGGAACAAATCCGATTCTTAAATACAAATTCCAACCGTGCTTGTGGCTCAAAGCCCTTAAACTGGGAACAGCTGTCGAGTGAATGTGATTCTTTGCACATTTTGCAGGAACGCTGTAGTTTTGTTTCCGTATGGAACGAATCCACTTTCGCTCTATTTCTACTGCCATTTTCTGGTTTTGTGGTTCTCAGGCTACTCAATCTTTCTACCACCTCAAGTCTGTTGGAAAGAAAAGAGCTCATTTCCTGCCACGTCGGCAATTCCTTGTGGGATTTTAGGGATTGTTCCCAGAGAGAGAGAGTTTCGTGTGGCAACTTGGACGACACTAAATGGACAATAATGGGGTCCCAGCTGTCAGTCTTTATGCCCTGTGTAACTAGAGAAGCTAAACAGTCATTAATGGTACTTAGAATGTTCTGAAGCCCTTCACTATTCTCCGTAGTAATTGGAGTTATGTTTAGAAGGGACTTTAGCTGGTTGTCAACCAGTATTCTCTTATTTTCATACCTCTCTTTTAAAGAATTCCATGCGATCTGAAAGTTTTCATTGGTTAGGGGATATTTGTTTACGATGCCAGCTGCCTGGCCTCGAGTTTTGTGTCTGAGGTGAAATAACTTTTGAACCGGGTTTAATTTCGGGTGGTTTATATAAACTGCCGTGAATAGATCTCGAAATGAGGGCCAATGTTCATAACCACCATAAAATATTTCAGTATCGCAAGGGGGGAGTTTTACACAAGAAAATGTATTATCTAAGGAACTGTCATTAGCTATTTCATTGGAAGCGGGAGAAGATGAATTTGAAACTGTCTTTCTCAAATCTAAGATTTTGGCCTTACAGCTCTGATACGTGGTCATGCAAGTCTTATACTTCTCAAGAGAAGATTCCTTGAGTTCCTTTGTAATTGAATCGTCCTTGGTAATGAATAGAGCTCGATAAGATTTTTGTAAGGGAAACCATCGTCTTTCTAGCTCCTGCCAATTCACCTCTAGCATAGAATCGCTTAGTTCGTCTATGGGTAGAGTGTCAAATTGGGAGCAAAAGCTGATCAGGTCATCGGAGTCAAAAATAAATTCCATGTCCATGGCAGATATTTTTTTTAAGCTTGTAATAGAGATGCTGGGTTATTTCCCCGTTATAATGTCTAGAAATTTTTCTAATTCTTCAGAGACCGCTTGAAATTCTGTACGTGATAAATGTTAGTACTATTTACATTTATTTGCTTATTTCGTTTGTTGTAGCGACATACTGTCAAACGATGATGTATTAATTGTCGGAAAACTGGGCATTCCGACCAAGTTGAGAGCTCTCACGGGAGATGCTTACGTGGACTGTATTTTGTATTTAATCATTTAAAATCTGATTTAAGATTGTGCAAAAGATGTCTATAAATCAGCAAAGTTCATCATTTATCCTAATTAATTGCGACTTTATCACACCAATTCCATTAAATTTGCTTTTGCCAAATGCCAAATGCCAAAAATACTTTTCTAATACCATAGGTCTTTTGTGCAGATAAATTCGATGTAAGATAATATGCACTCTTGGGAATTTTATTTATGAATGCATAAATTGAGAAAAATGGAAATAAATGAGTTTATCCGTCGTTGCTTGGGGTTATTATAAGCACCAAAACATTTCAATGATTTTTTATACATATGTGCAAAGGTTATGAAGAATCTAAGTTGGATACTGAATTTCCGAATTAGCTGGAGTTAAAGCGAAGTTTATATATAGGTAAATGTGTTGTAAAAGTTCGATTCAATTTCTGGATTATTTATTTGGTTCTGTTCGGTTGCAACAAAATAATGCTATCTGTTGTATCAAACTTATGAATGGGCTTATTCGATGAGCAAATGTAATGATTATCACTAAATATTTTGAAGGCAAATCCAATTCGCTTTCGCATAGCTTTTGTTAAACGTCAAAAAAATTATTGTAGTGGTGAAAAGCTCGATTGACTATTATGTTCAGAGGTGTCATTGGTAATATCATTTAAGCTTTCACTGGTTTAAGAGTGTATGAAGAGCTTTGAACTGTTTGATATTCAGGAGGAGCTTTTTTTGAGTGTTAGTAAGGACTCAAACCAGGGCCAATCAGGTGAGTGTGTTCAGTACTCCTTAAAGGCATGTTCCATAAAACACCCAAAGTGTCAAGTGAAATGTCAGAATTGTTTACTTATGGTTTTGGTCTTACATGAGAATGTATATGTGATGTTTATTAAAATTTTCTCAATGGAAATGCTACTGAACTATATGTAAAATCTTTTTGTAAAAAACTTACGGTTTTAACATGACATGTTTTATTATGCAGACCAAGGTTCTTCGTGGCAATTTTACTTTTGGTTATGAATATTCCTTCGTTTCCAATAAGCGGACTTCGGGCATGGGTCATGTAACCTTTATTTCTTCACTAATTCACTTTACTGACTTCGAATGTTGTTGTATTTTAGTTTATTGGAAGTCTACATAACCCAACATATTTTCCCGTATTGAGGGTTTTGCTAATCGTTTACGTAGGGAGGGGGCGTGGGAAGCACGAGGCAGAGGTTGTACCGAAACTGTGTATAACTTGTAGGTTAGGTGCACTTGCGTGCGGAGAGTGTGGCTCCCGTCACGTGTAGCTTAGGACCGCGTTGTCTTTTAGATCGATTTTTTTTCTTTTTTTTTTGCGATTCTGTGTGGTTCACCACGAAAGAAAAAGGAGGTTGTAATTTTTTGCGTATTTTTCGTGTTTTAAAGACCGTTGCCGAATATTGAATGTTAATTTATTTTAACTTTCTGAATAGAAACAGAAATCACACTCACAATCTTTTAAATATTTTATTTATAGCGAAAACACAATATTTCATTTACCGACTTACTGTATTGCGTCGAAGATTTTTTTTCTCTTTTATTAACTCACCTCATGTTCTTTGTAATGGTGTAATTGACAAGTAGGGAATTTTGTGTACTTATTGCCAGATCGTTTGTCGGTTCGAAGACCATGTATAAATTCGTGACATAAAGAGGTGAATTTGTATCCGCAGCACAGAGACTTCCAACGATGTATATTGGTGATATTTTACCTTAATTATTAAATTGCGATGGAGAGAAATGCAATGTTACTTTTATATAGTTTGACATCGATCAATGAGACGTGTGCTCCTTTAGACGAGAATATCAAGCACGGGTTAGTAAGCTTGTCTCATTTCCGATGGGGCAAATGAGGTAAAAGAAATGAAATTAATGAGAAATAAAATAAGTGGGTTACAATTTGAGATCAATTCCTTTATTGAGATGATTGGACGATGATACTTGCTTCGTGATCGGTTTACCAGCAAAAAAAAGACCAATCGTACATCAATGACTTTCCATTTAAGTTCGGTTTGTATTTTTAGAACAAATAAGACAGGTTTGCAATAAATGTCAATATTAACCAATCTTTAAAATAATGGGAAAATTACATTTCTAAAAATATGGCAATTCATGATAGAACACTTC
The DNA here is from genome assembly GCA_947397865.1 of Polietes domitor. Taxonomy (NCBI): domain Eukaryota; kingdom Metazoa; phylum Arthropoda; class Insecta; order Diptera; family Muscidae; genus Polietes; species Polietes domitor. The sequence goes on from CANDYM010000467.1 coordinate 44,633, forward strand.
ACGATGTTACATACTAGCAAAGCTTTTAAAACTATATTGACAAATTTATATTAATTCAAAAATAAATTTAATTTGTAATTCATTAAGTAATTCATTTAAAGAAAAGTAAACTACATTCAACTAAATAACTAAATAACTAAATAACTAAATAACTAAATAACTAAATAACTAAATAACTAAATAACTAAATAACTAAATAACTAAATAACTAAATAACTAAATAACTAAATAACTAAATAACTAAATAACTAAATAACTAAATAACTAAATAACTAAATAACTAAATAACTAAATAACTAAATAACTAAATAACTAAATAACTAAATAACTAAATAACTAAATAACTAAATAACTAAATAACTAAATAACTAAATAACTAAATAACTAAATAACTAAATAACTAAATAACTAAATAACTAAATAACTAAATAACTAAATAACTAAATAACTAAATAACTAAATAACTAAATAACTAAATAACTAAATAACTAAATAACTAAATAACTAAATAACTAAATAACTAAATAACTAAATAACTAAATAACTAAATAACTAAATAACTAAATAACTAAATAACTAAATAACTAAATAACTAAATAACTAAATAACTAAATAACTAAATAACTAAATAACTAAATAACTAAATAACTAAATAACTAAATAACTAAATAACTAAATAACTAAATAACTAAATAACTAAATAACTAAATAACTAAATAACTAAATAACTAAATAACTAAATAACTAAATAACTAAATAACTAAATAACTAAATAACTAAATAACTAAATAACTAAATAACTAAATAACTAAATAACTAAATAACTAAATAACTAAATAACTAAATAACTAAATAACTAAATAACTAAATAACTAAATAACTAAATAACTAAATAACTAAATAACTAAATAACTAAATAACTAAATAACTAAATAACTAAATAACTAAATAACTAAATAACTAAATAACTAAATAACTAAATAACTAAATAACTAAATAACTAAATAACTAAATAACTAAATAACTAAATAACTAAATAACTAAATAACTAAATAACTAAATAACTAAATAACTAAATAACTAAATAACTAAATAACTAAATAACTAAATAACTAAATAACTAAATAACTAAATAACTAAATAACTAAATAACTAAATAACTAAATAACTAAATAACTAAATAACTAAATAACTAAATAACTAAATAACTAAATAACTAAATAACTAAATAACTAAATAACTAAATAACTAAATAACTAAATAACTAAATAACTAAATAACTAAATAACTAAATAACTAAATAACTAAATAACTAAATAACTAAATAACTAAATAACTAAATAACTAAATAACTAAATAACTAAATAACTAAATAACTAAATAACTAAATAACTAAATAACTAAATAACTAAATAACTAAATAACTAAATAACTAAATAACTAAATAACTAAATAACTAAATAACTAAATAACTAAATAACTAAATAACTAAATAACTAAATAACTAAATAACTAAATAACTAAATAACTAAATAACTAAATAACTAAATAACTAAATAACTAAATAACTAAATAACTAAATAACTAAATAACTAAATAACTAAATAACTAAACTAACTAACTAACTAAATAACTAAATAACTAAATAACTAAATAACTAAATAACTAAATAACTAAATAACTAAATAACTAAATAACTAAATAACTAAATAACTAAATAACTAAATAACTAAATAACTAAATAACTAAATAACTAAATAACTAAATAACTAAATAACTAAATAACTAAATAACTAAATAACTAAATAACTAAATAACTAAATAACTAAATAACTAAATAACTAAATAACTAAATAACTAAATAACTAAATAACTAAATAACTAAATAACTAAATAACTAAATAACTAAATAACTAAATAACTAAATAACTAAATAACTAAATAACTAAATAACTAAATAACTAAATAACTAAATAACTAAATAACTAAATAACTAAATAACTAAATAACTAAATAACTAAATAACTAAATAACTAAATAACTAAATAACTAAATAACTAAATAACTAAATAACTAAATAACTAAATAACTAAATAACTAAATAACTAAATAACTAAATAACTAAATAACTAAATAACTAAATAACTAAATAACTAAATAACTAAATAACTAAATAACTAAATAACTAAATAACTAAATAACTAAATAACTAAATAACTAAATAACTAAATAACTAAATAACTAAATAACTAAATAACTAAATAACTAAATAACTAAATAACTAAATAACTAAATAACTAAATAACTAAATAACTAAATAACTAAATAACTAAATAACTAAATAACTAAATAACTAAATAACTAAATAACTAAATAACTAAATAACTAAATAACTAAATAACTAAATAACTAAATAACTAAATAACTAAATAACTAAATAACTAAATAACTAAATAACTAAATAACTAAATAACTAAATAACTAAATAACTAAATAACTAAATAACTAAATAACTAAATAACTAAATAACTAAATAACTAAATAACTAAATAACTAAATAACTAAATAACTAAATAACTAAATAACTAAATAACTAAATAACTAAATAACTAAATAACTAAATAACTAAATAACTAAATAACTAAATAACTAAATAACTAAATAACTAAATAACTAAATAACTAAATAACTAAATAACTAAATAACTAAATAACTAAATAACTAAATAACTAAATAACTAAATAACTAAATAACTAAATAACTAAATAACTAAATAACTAAATAACTAAATAACTAAATAACTAAATAACTAAATAACTAAATAACTAAATAACTAAATAACTAAATAACTAAATAACTAAATAACTAAATAACTAAATAACTAAATAACTAAATAACTAAATAACTAAATAACTAAATAACTAAATAACTAAATAACTAAATAACTAAATAACTAAATAACTAAATAACTAAATAACTAAATAACTAAATAACTAAATAACTAAATAACTAAATAACTAAATAACTAAATAACTAAATAACTAAATAACTAAATAACTAAATAACTAAATAACTAAATAACTAAATAACTAAATAACTAAATAACTAAATAACTAAATAACTAAATAACTAAATAACTAAATAACTAAATAACTAAATAACTAAATAACTAAATAACTAAATAACTAAATAACTAAATAACTAAATAACTAAATAACTAAATAACTAAATAACTAAATAACTAAATAACTAAATAACTAAATAACTAAATAACTAAATAACTAAATAACTAAATAACTAAATAACTAAATAACTAAATAACTAAATAACTAAATAACTAAATAACTAAATAACTAAATAACTAAATAACTAAATAACTAAATAACTAAATAACTAAATAACTAAATAACTAAATAACTAAATAACTAAATAACTAAATAACTAAATAACTAAATAACTAAATAACTAAATAACTAAATAACTAAATAACTAAATAACTAAATAACTAAATAACTAAATAACTAAATAACTAAATAACTAAATAACTAAATAACTAAATAACTAAATAACTAAATAACTAAATAACTAAATAACTAAATAACTAAATAACTAAATAACTAAATAACTAAATAACTAAATAACTAAATAACTAAATAACTAAATAACTAAATAACTAAATAACTAAATAACTAAATAACTAAATAACTAAATAACTAAATAACTAAATAACTAAATAACTAAATAACTAAATAACTAAATAACTAAATAACTAAATAACTAAATAACTAAATAACTAAATAACTAAATAACTAAATAACTAAATAACTAAATAACTAAATAACTAAATAACTAAATAACTAAATAACTAAATAACTAAATAACTAAATAACTAAATAACTAAATAACTAAATAACTAAATAACTAAATAACTAAATAACTAAATAACTAAATAACTAAATAACTAAATAACTAAATAACTAAATAACTAAATAACTAAATAACTAAATAACTAAATAACTAAATAACTAAATAACTAAATAACTAAATAACTAAATAACTAAATAACTAAATAACTAAATAACTAAATAACTAAATAACTAAATAACTAAATAACTAAATAACTAAATAACTAAATAACTAAATAACTAAATAACTAAATAACTAAATAACTAAATAACTAAATAACTAAATAACTAAATAACTAAATAAC
>CANDYM010000469.1:0-70494 GCA_947397865.1 Polietes domitor
AGGGATACAAATTGTACCAATGATACGACAATAGATAGAAACATGAAATTTTGAATGTACATAACTTTAACTGAGTAGATACATTTAATAGAGAGATTTCTCAAAAATCGTACTTTTAAATCATGCAATTGGAAAAGAGGGATAAAAATTGCTGAAGTTGAAATCATAAAATTCGGTGTATACACTCATCTGTCTGTGAAAATGAGAAAAAAAGGATTTTTTCGGAATTTGTACTTTTATGTGGAAAATGAGGTGAATGGAACCTTCCTTTGACTGCGTAGACGCGAAAAATAAAGAGATTTTTCGATATTCGTGCCTTCATGATCTAAATGGGATCAAATTTGCCACCAATCAAGTGACTGTAGCAAAAATTATGATATTCACTCGTCTGATTGCGTATACGCGGAAAATACGAGGTACGAATTTTTCTAAATTGTTTCTTTTAGGGCCAACATGGAAAAATTAGTGAAAGAGGTGCCAAGCAAATGGGTATAGCTAAAGTCATGCAATGTGTGTAGGTGTGTATATTTCGCTCTGAAACATATTGGATCTTCTATATTAGAACGTTTCCTATCAAAATGGTACAGACATTAAGGCTGTAGCTGGAATCAAGAAGTTGCAAATGGGAAAATCGGGTTTGAGGGAAATTGTTCTATCTAATAACGACTGACAATACACAAAATATGTAGGGCATATTTCTGAAGATTGCTGCCTTATGTCCACTTTTTTGTTACACTTGAAGTTTTATATTTATATATTGTAGGAGACTATTAATATAATACACTGCACTTCTATTTAAAGTCGACAGCCTCTATTCTGTCGGTAATACTGTGTAATGCACTCCGTGGTGAAGGGTATATAAAATTCGGGGCCCGGCCGAATTTAACGCCTTCTTACTTGTTGTGATTGATTTTGGACAAAGAAAGAAACAAACACCGATAGATTTTTTTTGTTAAAGGGATTATCCCTTTAGGGGCCATAAGTATTGCTGGCTAACTATACCTGCGTATACACATACTTGCATATGCAACTCAATGAGATGCTTGTAAGATGGCATGTGTACTTTATTACTTGGTGCGATTTTTTAAACGCAAAATCGGCAATTGAGTTGTGCTTCTCGTTCGTTTGTGAGAATCATTTCCTTAAAGAGGTCGGGTTTAATGTTGGCACGGCAGAAGTATTGCTGGGTAACTATACCTGCATATACACATACTTATATATGCGAATCAATGAGATACTTGTAAGGTGGCATGTGTGCTTTATTACTTGGTGCGATTATTTAAACGCGAATTCGGCAAGTGAGTTGTGCTTCTCGTTCGTTTGTGAGAATCATCTCCTTATAGAGGCCGGGTTTGATGTTGAAAAGTCGCTGCGAAGTCACTGGAAAAGACTTTTGACATGATCGAAATCATGATCGTGCTAGTCTGCAGCCAAGTAATAAATGTCACCATGCCATTTGTAAATAAATTTGCATTCTATTAAAAAGAGATGCAAAATGGTCTTATATGGTCTAGAATTCAAAATTCTGAGAGGTTTTTTTTCCAGATAATGTAAATAATCTTTTTGAAATTAACTTTATAGATGCTCTATTTAGTTTTGATATGCAACAAATAAATTGTGTTTATAATAGACTGAGGAAAATGTTGGACTTAGTTTTTGTAAGTTCAGATTTAAATTGTTCGGTTTCGGAATGTGCCTTTCCAATTTCTCCTGTGAATGTTCACCATTCGGCTTTAGAAATTGGAATAAAGTTTTATGAATATTTACCTAGTTATAATCGTTATGACTTTCATTACGATTATAACTCATGTAACTTTGATTTACTAAACTCATTACTTTCTAAATATGATTGGAATGTTGTATTAGACAGTGATATTGTAGCAATTTGTTACGATAATTTTTTAAAAATAATTACAGATATTTTTGATAGCAATATTTCTCGTGAAAAACCTAGGGTATACAAATTACCTTGGTACACTAAGGGATTGAAAAGGCTGAAAAGTCTTAGAAATAAATTTTATAAGAAATTTAAAGCGAATCATGATGTCAATGATGAAAGATTTCATTATATGAGAGAATTTAATTTTCTCAATAAATTCTTATATAATCAATACATTATGGGTTATAGCGATAGTATCAAGTCTGATCCCAAAAAGGTTATGGCACTTTATTAAAAAAAAATTGTTCTTCTATTCCTTCGTCTATGTTCTATGAACAGAGGATTTCCAATTCTCTGTTGGAAGCAGCCAATCTTTTTAAAGACTATTTTCAGTCTACTTTTTGTGATGTGTCTCCTCATATTGATGAATCTATGTTTTCTAATGTTACTGCATTTGTAGATAATTCCAACTTGCGTATTTTTGATGAAGATATTTATTCAGGAATTTCTAAACTGTCAATTTCATACAAAAATTATATTGATGGAGTTTCTTCCTTTGTCTTAACAAAATGTTGTGAATCGTTAATCTTGCCACTTAAGATAATATTCACGATATCTTTATCCTGTGGCTATTTTATACAAAAGTGGAAAAATACTGTTGTTGTTTCGATATTTTAATCTGTCAAAAAATAATGTAATTAATTATAGACCCATTTCAAAGCTGTCAAATATTGCCAAACTTTTCGAACACATAATTTGTGATAAATTGTCTTTTAGATTTAAGAGCTATATTAGTCCTTCTCAACATGGATTCTTTCATGGAAGGTCTACAACTAGCAATGCAATACTGTATTTCGAATTTTGAGAGTGGTGTTCAAGTGGACACTATTTATTCTGATTTCTCTAAAGCTTTTGACAGAATTCCTCATAATGTATTATTGTATAAATTAATGAGAATTGGCTTTCGTTCTGAAATTATGGATTGGTTCCGAACATATTTAATAAATAGACACTGTTCGGTATTTTTAGATGGTTTCTATTCAGATAATTATATTCCAATTTCCGGTATCCCTCAATGTAGTGTATTAGGTCCGTTGTTGTTCAATATTTTTATACCCTCCACCTCCAGGATGGGGGTATATTCACTTTGTCATTCCGTTTGTAACACCTTGAAATATTCATCGGAGACCCCATAAAGTATATATATTCTGGGTCGTGGTAAAGTTCTAAGACGATATAGCCATGTCCGTCTGTCCGTCTGTCTGTCTGTCTGTTGAAAGCACGATAGCGGCCGAACGAAATGAGCTAGGAGGTTAAAATTTTTCCTAAATGTGTCTTATGGTTGTAGATCGGTTGGGATTGAAAGTGGACGAAATCGGCCCAGAGGGAAAAATTGTTCCCTCACAAGGACTGAAAATACCCCTAATATTTTGTGTATTTCAGCATGTTTTTGAACATATTAGCTTGTATTTACTTGATATTCGCAATGCGCATTCCCTTTATAACATAAAAGGCCACCATAGAGTGATTTTTATTTATAGGGGGCGAAATGGGACAAAAAGGGATAAAAATGGTACCTTTCAAACGACAACAGATAGAAACACGAAATTTGGCGTGTACATTCCTCTAATAGAGTAGGTAAATAATATAAAAGTATTTTTTCTAAATTCGTACTTTAAAGGGGTTAAATGGGGCAAAAGGGATAAAAATAGTACCAACCTAACGGCTGCACCTAGAATAGTGAAATTCGATATATACATTCCTCTGATTGCGTAGACACGTAAAATAAAAGAACTTTCCAAAATTCGTACTTTTTGGGGTTCAAATGGAAAAAGGGGATAAAAATAGTACCTACCAAATGACAGCAGCTAGAATCATGAAATTCGGAGTATACATTCCTCTGACAGCGTAGACACGAAAAATAAAACGTTTTTTCCAAATTCGTACTTTCAAGGGATACAATGGCTACAGGGGATAAAAATAGTTACAACTAAACGAATACAGCTATGATGAAAATGATGAAATTCAGTGTGTACATCCCTCTAATTGTGTAGATACGTAAAATAAAGAGATTTTAGATAGTCGTACTCTTGAGGGGGCAAAATTGGAAAAAGGGGATAACAATGGTACCAACAAAATGACCGCTGATAGAATCATGGAATTCGGTGTGAATGAGGATATCTTTAAAATTTATACTTTTCTTATCACCTTGTCTGTATCTGAAAATGCTTCTTTCTAATGGCGACTGACTATCGCCTAATATTTAGGCATGTTCACTTTCACAATTACAACATTTTATTTATATATAGTAGTCGATTTTAAACAGTGCGCATAAGTATACATTATAGTTTGAAATAGTAATCAAATATAGAAATGTACATAAACATATCACAATTTTCGTAATATGGTACTGTACTTCTATGTAAAGTCGACATCCTTTAATCTGCTGGTAATACTGTGGAATGCACTCCGTGGTGGAGGGTATATAAGATTCGGCCCGGCCGAACTTAACGCCTTCTTACTTGTTGTTAATGATATTGATTACTGTTTTTTTAATTCTAGGCATCTCATGTATGCTGATGATCTAAAGATTTTCAGAGCTGTTCGATCTTTTAGTGACATTAAATTATTGCAGGATGATATTGATAGATTTTCCCGTTGGTCTACGTATAATGGTCTAGCAATCAACCATTCGAAGTGTGTGCAAATTACTTTCCACAGATGCCGTAATTCAATAATTTCACAATACAATATTTCAAGTCATAATTTGGATGTTGTGTTTGAAAAGCTTGATTTAGGTGTTTTGTTTGACTATAAGCTAACTTTCCTCAGTCGTCTAAATTATATTATCCCTAAGGCTTATTCAGTTATGTATTTCATACGTAGAAACACTGCTGAATTCTCAGACCCATATGTGAAAAAGGTCTTATATTGCTCTTTTGTTCGATCAAAAATTTAATATGCTTCTTTCATTTGGAGCCCAAATGCATCAGTACATATTAATCGTGTTGAGAAAGATCAAAAGACGTTTATGAAGTTTGCTTTAAACTCTTTAAACTTTTCTGCACCATTTCCATCGTACGAAAGTAGATGTTTGCTTATATCTTTAAAATCTTTGACTTCTAGAAGAGATATAGCTTCATTGCTGTTTTTACATGGTATTATTAATGCTTCTGTGGACTGTCCAGAGTTGCTATCACTCATCCAGTTTAGTGCGCCGGCCCGATCTTTGAGATATTACTACCCTTTTCATATCGATAGACATGTTTCTAATTATGCTTCTTATGAACCCTTGATTAAATCGATGAAGCTTTGTGAGTTTGTAGATTTTTCTATTTCTAGTTTTATGTTTAAAAAATTGTTAAATAATATAATTAATTAAATATATTATTGTTATACTAATTTTAATATAAATAATATAAAACATTGCTGGTCTGTAAGGATTTATATCCATAGACTTAATAAATGAAATGAAATGAAAAAATGGTCTTGAGCCTTTCAAAGTCACGTATCCACGTTCCTCAAATTTAAATGGTCCACCCTATACATACCAAGCTTCAAGATGGTAGCTGTTTGGTCAGTGTGATAGTACATTTTATCCCTTTTCCAAATACATCCTAAATGATTATGATTATAGTTCCATACGTTTGGTCTTGCCAGTGATTAGAAGATGTTTAGGTTCTGTGTGGAAACAGGAAATGATATTTTGGTCTTCTTTTGTCAGGTTTTGGCAACCCTATCGGGGATTCCTGTACTACCCATTAACTTGCACATGAACGAGATGACGGCGATTGTATCGAAAAGATTTTCAAATATCCGGTTTTCATTAAAATAACACCCACAAGTCATCTGCTGGCACGGTGTAGTGACGTCGTTCAATGCCATGAGTAATTATTCATGTGTGGCATGGCATGGCAATACTCACCAACTAAAAGGATATTCTTGACAAATTAACTTTTTAATTATAAACACGCGAACGTTATTGTTACTCCTAATAATAACCAACAAAATGATTGACGCAAACCAAGAAATCGGAGCGATGAAAAAATCAATAGTTTTATTTTAAAACAAGACCATCCCTGAATTTAGCGCAAAGAGGATTACGCGATTTTATTTATGAATGTACACATATAATCATTTTTTTTTCATTTCAGTGCGAACGTCACATTGCTGTGACCCCAAGTCAGCCAAACAAATTTGGTAAGTGTGCAAAGGTTTGATCTTAACCGGTTTTATTTATAAATATGTGCTAATTAGGTTATTACTGTACTTCTGGACTTCTGTATGACTACTGAAGTGCAAAAGGCCGCAAGTGATAATAAAATCAGAGAATTATTAAAGAATTAGTAATAATGTAATAGCTGCAAATAATTATTTTTTCTTTAATTAATTCAATTCCAATATTTTTAAAGCAGTTAGCTTATAATGTAAACATGAAAAGGTTTGTTACATCCATTTGCATTTCACTTGAATTTTATTTATAAACAATGCGTTTTAACGCCATTCAATCATCGTCTGCTTGTTTATACGGAATTTGTCGACTGGGTCAAATTTGAGAAAAAAAACGGTTCTAAATAAAAAACGTTATAGATTAAAGCAGGGAAGGAAAGTAAAAATTGGGCTAGGTCGACTATAGGATACCCTCCAACACTCAATACCCCCATTATACAGTTTTAAATAACAAAAGTTTTCAAATTTAGTGTGTGGGTAACATGCGAAATCTCTAAACTTTCACAGTTAAACCATGGAATGCATTGAAAGCATAGTCAAACTACCCAGCAAAACTCTCATTACCTAGTAATGTGGGGAATAAGGCAAAACCAAAAACCTTCACTAGTTATTTTTCGGATCCGTTTCTAATTATTTTTCTAAAGGGATTGTAAAAGAATAAGTACTTCCACGCACGCTTACGAAAAGTTAATAAATAAGTACTCCTAAACGAGTTGTAAAATAAGTGGCCTCAGGAAGATACAAAAAAGTCGTTATTGATAACTAGCCAAATAATGTATTATAAATAATGGGCTTCATAAGTGATGAAAACAACATTTTTATTAAATTATATATTTTGTATCGACTTGTTAACAATCTGAATACAGAATTGAGGGCTGCAGGGCGTAACGAGCTGTCATTACTAGGTAATGCTAAAAATAATGAGGTGTCATTACCAAGTTTTTGCTGGGTAATTCAACAACCTTCGACGAAAAAATTAATTTTTTCAACAAAATATTTCCATTAAAATATTTTTCGATTTTAGGGTATAGCAGCAAGTACAGGTAAGACCATCGTCCGAATATACACCCGAAGTCATCTTTTTCTGAATTTTGGTATTTTTATACCCCCACCTATTCTTCGGATTTTGATCATTTTATACCCTCCACTCGGGTATTATGTCTTTGTGCATTTGTTAGTAACATCCAAAAGCAATAAAGATATATCGATCGAATTAGAATCACTTTCCCAAACTCCTCTTTTTCCTAATTTTGGTATTTTTATACACTCCACGAGAGTATTATGTCTTTGTGCATTTGTTTGTGACACCCAAAAGGAAGGGAGATAGACCCATTGTTAATTATACCGATCGGCTTAGAATCACTTTCTGAGTCGATTTAGTCACGATACAGGTCGCAATTGTAGCCAGAACCAAGCGAAACTTTGCACAACGAAGTTTTTCGGGACAAAGACGAACATTATTTAATTTGAAAAAAATTGGTTCAGATTTAGATATAGCCCCCATACGAATTTCACTCCCGATTTGACCCTTTTCACTATAGATACCACATATTTCAACAGATTTTCTTCAAAGTTGGCAAAATATCTTGTAGTTCAACTAGAAACACCTGTGGTAAAAATGTGTTAGATCGGTTCAGATTTATATATAGCTCCCACACAAATTTCGCTCCCAATTTGATTTTTTCCGCTCTAGAATCCACATATTTTAACAGATTTTCTTCAAAATTGGCAAAACATCTTATATTTAAACTAGGAACAACTATGGTGAAAATGGGTCACATCGGTTCAGATTTACATATAGCTCTCATACAAATTTCGTTTCCCCAGAAACCGCGTATTTTCAGAGAATTTCTTAAAATTGATCATAACACGTTATACTTCAACTAGAAGAACTTATTGCGAAAGTTAGTCACTTCATTCCATGTTTCGATATAGCCCCGATACAGATATTATTCTCGATTAGACAAATTCTACCAGGTCATATTAGCCTGTGATTAGGAAACATACAAAAAATTTTCCCGTTTTCACTTTTTTACTGAATTGAATTGTATTCCGGTAGAAAGTGGAGTGTGCTCGGCCCCGCCCGACTTTAGCCTTTCCTTACTTGTTATACCCTGCACTAGCCTTCGGATATACACTCAAATATCCTTTTTCCGGATTTTGATCATTTTATACCCTATTTACTATTTCTTTGTGCATCTGTTAGTAACGTCCAAAAGGAAGAAATATATATCGATCGACTTCGAATCACTTTCTGAATCGAGCCGTATCTGTCTGTCCATCAATTCTTGTAATCAAAGTATAGTCCGCCATTAGTGTAATCGCATACAAAATGCGCTAGAAAAGCAAAACATTGTAAATCCGATAAAGTAATATTTATCCGCCTAACCTATAAGGCGAGGTTATAGATTCAAGCGATTTCAACAAACGGATATTTACGACAAATCAAACATCACTTTTTAGAAATGAAAACGAAAAACCAGTTTCAGGACAGAGTGAAGAAAAGATGCATCATTTTTTGGGCCAGAAACAAAAAACGCCATTAGGCGATTCATCGTGAGGTTTGATTTTCAATAGGCTTTTTTGACTTGGACCACCTAAAACGTAGTCGTGGCCAACATTAGCTGATATCATTTTCATACAGTAAATGCCATTAATTATTCTTTTAACCTTTAATACAAATTGTAAGTTCACTTTTAAATTTACGTATTTTATTTTACATTATAAATCAATACTGACGATGACTCACCGTTATGACATAAAATATTAAAATTATAAGATCAACATTCCCGCGATATGAACATTCACTGATCATCTAACTTTTACTTTCCTTTTTTCAGTAAACTCAACATCTTCAAAATAAAGTACACGAACGAACAACGTATAGTCGGTGACCCCATCTTTAAGAGCGTTAACTCCAATTTTCGGTCGTTATTCTCGCCCCTAGTAGACAAGCAATAACAAGTTTAGTGCACAAATTTGAGTCTACATATTCATTGTGTGAAGCTGTCGTGCCAGTGAGACAATTGGTTGGACGAAAATATCGCTGCTGTTCAGGCGTCCGTAGCAAACGATACAAACCAGTTGATTCCGCGGCGTTCTCAAGAACTGGGCATCGCCAAGACCACTTCATGGCGAATTTTGCGTAAGGATCTTGGTTTACATCCAGACAAGTCCAAGATGAGTCAAGAATTGAAGCCGATGGACCATTTGACGCGACGTACGTTCTCCGATTAGGCTCTGGAGACGATGCGCCAAGATGATGAATTTCATGGCAAAATCGTAATTTTTGGCTCAATGGGTTCGTCAATAAGCAAAATATACGTTATTGGTTTGGTGAAAATCCACATGTGCTTCAGGAATCACCACTTCATCCAAAACAAGTAAGGAAAAGCTAAAGTCGTTCGAGGCCGACTATATGATACGCTACACTATCTACTCCACTACATTTCACTTCGGTGAAAATGTGAACGACATTTGTATGGGAGCTATATATAAATCTGAACCGATCTCATCCACTTTACCATAGATGGTTCTAGTGTCCGGCCGAGTTTGAAAAAATCGGTTAAGGTATGTGGTTTCTACAGCGGTTAAACTCAAATCGGGAACGAAATTTGTATTGGAGCTATATCTAAATCTGAACCGATTTGACACTTTTTTGTCACAGGTGTTTCTAGTTAGATTATAAGGTGTTGATCCAAATTTGAAGAAAATCGTGTGCAATATGTGGTTTCTAGAGCGGAAAAAGTCAAACCGGGAGTGAAATTTTGTGTATATAAATCTGAACCGATCTGACCCATGTTCATCATGGTTGTTTTTAATTGAAATATAAGATATTTTGCAAGATTTGAAGAAGATCTGTTAAAAATGTGGTTTCTAGAGCGCAAAAGGTTAAATCGGGAGTGAAATTTGTGTGGGAGCTATATATAAATCCCAACCGATCTGTCGGTCGGAATTTCTGGTGGATATAAGATATTTTGCCAAATTTTAAGAAGATGTGTTAAAAAATGTGGTTTCTCGAGCGGAAAAAGTCAAATTGGGAGCGAAATTTGTGTGGGAGCTATATATAAATCTGAACCAATCTAACACATTTTCAACACAGGTATTCTTAGTTGAAATATGAGATGTTTTGCCAATTTTGGAGAAAATCGTTTAAAATATGTTGTATCTACAGTGGAAAGAGTCAAATCGGGAGTGGAATTCGTATGGGGGCTATATCTAAATCTGAACCGATTTTCTTCAAATTAAATAGCGTTCGTCCTTATCCCAAAAAACTGCGTTGTGCAAAGTTTAATTTGGTTCTACTTACAATTGCGACCTGTATCGTGATTACAAGAATTGATAGACATACAGACGGACTTAGAACAAGTAAAAATGGCGTTAAGTTCGGCCGGGCCGAACTTTATATACCCTCCACCATGGATTGCATTCCACTGAGGTTGTCGGTTTTCGTAGAAGTGCAGTAATATTGCAGGAAAATATAATTTTTTTAATATAGCCAAACCAAATACAAATATTGAAATTAGAATAATTTTAGAAATAATTAGAAATAATTTTATAAATAAATATAATATTTTAATTATTTCAATTCACGCTTATAAGGCAATGCTACCAATACGTCAATTCAAAAAATAAATATTCTTATATTTATATTTTCAAAGCCAAAAATATTGGTAGATAGTGGGTGCTACAGTTGGTTGTATTTGCATTCTATTTTAATTCCAAAAGTACAAATTTTGAAAATCCATTATCAGACGTACATGGTGCAAAATAACCTCACTTCATGATTCAACCAATTTTTGCCGCAAAGGAAAAGGTACGAATTTGGAAAAAAACTTTTTATTTTGCGTGTCTATGCAGTCAGAGGAATGTATACACCGAATTCCATGATTCCAGCTGCGCCCATTTGGTTGGTACCATTTTTACCCCCTTGACGTTTCTACGCAATTAGAATTTCATCATTCTAGCTGTAGTCGTTTAGTTGGTACTATTTTTATGCCTCTGTACCATTGCAACCCTTGAAAGTACTAATTTCAAAAAAATCGTCTATTTTCCGTGTCTACGCAGTCAGAGGAATGTATACTCCGAACTTCATGTCTCTAGCTGCGGTCATCTGATTGGTACTATTTTTATCCCCTTTTTTATTTTAACCCCAGAAAGTACGAATTTCGAAAAATCAGTTTATTTTCCGTGTCTACACACTCCGAATTTCATGACTCTAGCTGCGGTCATTAGATTGGTACTATTTTTATCTCCTTTTTTCATTTTAACCCCAAAAAGTACGAATTTTGAAAAAATACTTTTATATTATGTATCTACTTAATTAGAGGAGTGTACACACCGAATTTCGTGTTTCTAGCTGTTGTCGTTAAATATGTACCTTTTTTATCGCCTTTTTTGTCCCATTTCACCCCCTACAAATATGAATCACTTTATGGTGCACGTGTTTGCTATAAGGGGAATGCGCATACCAAATTTGATATATAAATATAAACAGACATATTCAAGAAACATGCTTAAATACGCTAAAATATTAGGGATTATTATGGGTATTTTTAGTGCTTGTGAGGGAAAAATTTTCCCTTTAGGCCGATTTCGCCCCATTTCAATCCCAACCGATCTACGACTATAAGACGCATTTATGGATAATTTGAACGTTCTAGCTCCTTTCGTTTAGATGCTAGCGTGCTTTCAACAGACGGACAGACTAGACGGACATGGCTAGATAGTCTTAGAAATTTATGACGATCAAGAATATATATACTTTATATACTTTATTTTAAGGTGTTACAAACGGAATGACAAAGTTAGTATACCCCCATCCTGGAGGTGGAGGGTATAAAAAGTGGTTCGAAGTCAATCGGTATAATTAACAATTGGTCTATCTCTCTTCCTTTTGGGTGTTACAAACAAACGCACAAAGACATAATACTCTCGTGGTGTGTATAAAAAGGGAACGATACACGCTTCAACAAAGCATTGAAATTATTAAAATTCATGAATGAAAATGTTCCGGAATTCCAGCGAAAAATCATCTTGACTGATGAGGCCCACTTCCACCTCGGTGTGCTACGTAAACAAGCAAAATTGTCATCGTGTGACAGTTTGGTGCGGTTTATGGTCCGGCGGGGTCATTGGACCTTACTTTTACGAAAATGAGGTAGGATCAACAGTTACGGCGATTGGACTGCGCTATCGAGAGATGATTAATGATTTTTTATGGTCGGAGTTGGATGGTATTGATCTGGACAACGTTTACTTCAAATAAGACGGCGTTACGTGCCACACAAGCAACGAAACCATTGCTCTTTTACGGGAAAAGTTTCCGGACCGTGTTATCTCTCGAAGAGGTGATCACAATTGGCCACCGAGATCTTGTGATTTAACACCTTGCGACTTCTTCTTTTGGGGCCACGTGATAGGTAGGTCTACGCCAACAAGCCAGCGTCGATTCAAGACCTCAAAGAAAGAATTCGTGAGGCTATCGAGGACATAGGACAGCCACTTTGCGATTTGGTTATGGAAAATTTCATGAAAAGGATGTGGTCATGTAAGCGTGGTCGTGGTGGCCATTTGGCTGGTGTTGTTTTTCATTATTAACGGCATACCTTCCTCTTTATTATGAAATAAACATCCGATCAAAAATGGCATTTTTCTTTGAATACCAAAATAACACCACTTGTTGGAAAACCCTGTATTTTCACCACAGACGTTTCTCATATAAGGCGTTGTGCAAAATTTTATCAAAATCGCTTCAATTATGTGGATTTTAGAGCAGAGAAAGTCAAATAGGGAGCAACATTTGTATGGGAGCTATATCTAAATCTGAACCGATTTGCTTCAAATTAAATAGCGTCCGTCTTAGGCATGCAAAAATTGTTTGTGTCAAGTTTCGCGATTCAAGAATGGATGGACAGACAGACAGACGGGCATGGTTAAATCGATTCAAAAAATGATTCTATATCGATTGGTATAATAAACGATGGGTCTATCTCGCCTCCTTTTGGGTGTTACAAACAAATACACAAAGACCCTGTGGTGTAGGGTGTAAAAATAAATGTTTGGTGCGGTTTGCATGCCGGCGGCGTTATTGGGTCATATTTTTCCGTCGACAATAACGTTCGGCACGTTACTGTGAATGGCGATCGTTATCGCGCCATGATTACCGATTATGTTTGGCCCGAATTGGAAATCCTGGACTGGACGGTGCCACAAGTCACACAGCACACGTTACAATCGATTTATTGAAGAGTAAGTTTGGTGAGCGTGTTATCTCAAGAAATGGACCAGTCAAGTGGCCGACTTTTTTTTTTTTTTTTTTTTATTATTATTTTATTTTATTTGTAAAAATTCCATATAAACAACTTTCCTGGCCTCAGCGCCATAGTGGCATTATTGAGGCAAGCCGGCAATATATTATTCTAATTTATATACAATTATATACAAATTCAAATTCAATTAAAAAAAATATCTTACAAAATCCAAATTTTATACTGAAGGTAGAAGCGTTTCAAATGAATTATATAGAAATTTCTTAAATGCAGTTTTAAAAGTTGAAATTCTGTTAACAGATTTCAAAGCTGATGGTAGGTCATTATATGTGATAGCACCCACATAATCAATACGTTGTTTTGTCCTTTCAAGTCTACACCGCGGAACTCTTAAATTATTTCGATTTCTAGTGTTAAAGTTTGTTTGGTTCTGAAAAAATGATATGGTGTGATGGCCAATCTTATTAATGCACTTAAACACGAACATTACAACTTGGTACTCATACAATCCATATATTGGCAGTATAGTCTTCCCCACATCCCTATACAATGAAATCGTTGGATAGGTCAATGGTAAATTATATATCGTCTTGAGAGCTTTGTTTTGCATGCATTGGAGAGATCTGAAAGAGCTACTGTTCTTATTGTTGGCGTAGGCAATAGCTAAGTATTTCAAATGCGATTGTACTAACGATTGAAATATCATGAGCTTCGATTTTTCATTTAACTTGTATTTCAATTTATATAATACACCGATTGCTGGGGCTATTTTCTTTATTTTCTATTTTTTTTAAAAAAACGCATAAAATTTGCAAAATCTCATCTGTTCTTTATTTGAAACGTTAGATTGGTCCATGACATTTACTTTTTGAAGATAATTTCATTTAAATGTTGACCGCGGCTGCGTCTTAGGTGGTCCATTCGGAAAGTCCAATTTTGGGCAACTTTTTCGAGCATTTCGGCCGGAATAGCCCGAATTTCTTCGGAAATGTTGTCTTCCAAAGCTGGAATAGTTGCTGGCTTATTTCTGTAGACTTTAGACTTGACGTAGCCCCACAAAAAATAGTCTAAAGGCGTCAAATCGCATGATCTTGGTGGCCAACTTACCGGTCCATTTCTTGAGATGAATTGTTCTCCGAAGTTTTCCCTCAAAATGGCCATAGAATCGCGAGCTGTGTGGCATGTAGCGCCATCTTGTTGAAACCACATGTCAACCAAGTTCAGTTCTTCCATTTTGGGCAAAAAAAAGTTGGATATCATCTCACGGTAGCGCTCACCATTCACAGTTACGTTACGATTCGCATCATCTTTGAAGAAGTACGGTCCAATGATGCCACCAGCCCATAAACCGCACCAAACTGTGACTTTTTCTGGATGCATTGGTAGCTCTTGCAATGCTTCTGGCTGATATTCACTCCAAAATCGACAATTCTGCCTATTTACGTACCCATTGAGCCAAAAATGAGCTTCGTCGCTGAACACAATTTCTTTCTTTCTGAACTTTCTTAACAGAGCACGCATTTTGATAATAAAATTCAATGATTTGCAAGCGTTGCTCGTTAGTAAGTCTATTCATGATGAAATGTCAAAGCATACTGAGCATCTTTCTCTTTGACACCATGTCTGAAATCCCACGTGATCTGTCAAATACTAATGCATGAAAATCCTAACCTCAAAAAAATCACTCTTTATATCCCAGTTCAAATTGTTTTGCAGTGTCACTCCCAAATATTTCACAGAGTGATCCTCACTAATTGATTTACCATCGACGTACACCGAGAAATTATCATTATTACTTGCTGGGTGGGGTCTAAACCGAACTACTTTAGTCTTATTTGGATTTAGCAATAATCGATTGAACCTTGCGAATTCGAAAATCAACGATGCATCTCTTTCCATGTGAGTTCGTAAAGCCAGATCGTGCTTGTATGGGTAAAACAAACACACGTCGTCTGCAAACATAAATAGTTTACCCGACAAATCAAGGTTCTTCATGTCATTCACATAAATCGAAAATAATAACGGGCCTAAACCACTTCCTTGTCGGACTCCATATTCTACTGCGCCAATATTACTTCGTGCATCGTTAAGGTGAACATATTGTTTTCTATTCAATAAATAATTTTTGAATAGTAGAAGTTCTTTTCCCTGAATGCCGTAATATTCCAATTTTTGAATTAATATTTTATGTTCTACAAGATCAAAAGCTTTTGTAAAATCAAAAAATATGCCAGCAACACCGCAGAATCCACCATCTAGTCCCTTACAAATATACTGCAAAACATTTAATACAGCATCTTCTGTACCACAACCTCTTCTGAATCCAAATTGACTATCAAACAATAAGCTGTTTTCCTCCAAATAAAATAATAGTTTATCAAAAAGTATTTTTTCAAAAATTTTGTCAACTGTGGACAGGACAGCTATTGGTCGGTATTCATTTAAGGAAACAGCATTAACTTTCTTTGGTATTGGAACAACTTTATGAAGTTTTAAGGTGTCTGGGTATATTGAACTACTGTTCATTTTGTTAAAAATTTCCACCAAAAGTGGAACCACTTCCTCAGCACATTCCTTAATAAATTTTGGTGATATATTATCATATCCTGGACTTTTCTTACTTTCCATTTCTCGTATAACTTTACTCACATCATTTATACTAACATTATCTATTTTAAAATGGTGATTAGATTGTGAAAGAGTTCTCAGCAAATTAAAATTGTCTCCAGGCTGAATTTCAATTTGGGACTTCAAATCAGATACGGAGGAAAGAAAATAATTATTAAAACAGTTTACTTTGATCTCATCACTGCATATTCTGGAACCTTGTGAATCATTAAGGTTAACATTATTTCCTTTGGACCTACCGAGGGTACTATTAATAAATCTCCAACACTTTTTCTGATCATTTCCCATTTTTTCTAAATTGTCAAAATAATAGTTTTCTCTGCATACTTTAATCGCAGTTTTTATGACTTTACTTACTCGCTTCAACACATCATTTACAATACGTTTATCCTTTACTCTTCGTCTTTTCTTCAATAATTTGTCCTTCCATAAAATCAGTGCCTGAAGATTTTTGTTAATCCATGGAGCAATTTCGAAGCGTAAATGTTTTTTATCTTTTGTAACAATAGTTGAACTGTTCATTGCCATTTCCATGCAATTAATCAAAGCATCGGTTAGATCCGAAGCATTTAACAAAGCACAATCAATCGGTAAATTATTTCTCAGAATATTCCTGGCCTTGGAATCCTCACAATAGCTCTTAGAAATTTCTATATGATCCGCAACAACTAATCTACTTCTGATCTTACAGCAAATTATATTGTGATCAGATAAGTCACACTCTACAGAGTCAACATAAATCCTTTCGGAAAAGTTGCTAAAGACATGATCTATACATGTACCACTGACCGGCCTAGTTACCATGTTGTGAGAGTTATCACAATCATAGTTCTGAAACAACGATCGCAACTCGTTATAGTGTGGATTCAGAAAAACATCAATATTAGAATCACCGATCACTATAATAGGCTTATGAGCATGTTCGTTTAATAGAACATCAAGCATTCTTATAAAAACATTAACATCACATTTCTGTGACCGATAAAATGAAATTAGTTTCAATTGTTTGTTGTTGATTTTAAAATTATCCAAAGTAATTGTTACAACCTCTAGAAAACTATCACTTTTACAAACGTCAACAGAATAATGAAGGCTTTCTTTTACATACACTGACGTACCACCATAACTATCTTCCCTACAACAATGAACACATGAGAACCCAGGTATTGAATATAACTGAGTCAAATCTTTTCGGAACCATGTCTCCTGAATCGCAATAATATCTGGCAGTTTAGGAAAACCAGCCAGAAAAGACTTAAACTGATTAAATTTTTCAACAGATGAAACGCTTCTGATGTTAATAAAGGGTGATTTTTTAAGAGCTTGATAACTTTTTTTTTAAAAAAAACGCATAAAATTTGCAAAATCTCATCGGTTCTTTATTTGAAACGTTAGATTGGTCCATGACATTTACTTTTTGAAGATAATTTCATTTAAATGTTGACCGCGGCTGCGTCTTAGGTGGTCCATTCGGAAAGTCCAATTTTGGGCAACTTTTTCGAGCATTTCGGCCGGAATAGCCCGAATTTCTTCGGAAATGTTGTCTTCCAAAGCTGGAATAGTTGCTGGCTTATTTCTGTAGACTTTAGACTTGACGTAGCCCCACAAAAAATAGTCTAAAGGCGTCAAATCGCATGATCTTGGTGGCCAACTTACCGGTCCATTTCTTGAGATGAATTGTTCTCCGAAGTTTTCCCTCAAAATGGCCATAGAATCGCGAGCTGTGTGGCATGTAGCGCCATCTTGTTGAAACCACATGTCAACCAAGTTCAGTTCTTCCATTTTGGGCAAAAAAAAGTTGGATATCATCTCACGGTAGCGCTCACCATTCACAGTTACGTTACGATTCGCATCATCTTTGAAGAAGTACGGTCCAATGATGCCACCAGCCCATAAACCGCACCAAACTGTGACTTTTTCTGGATGCATTGGTAGCTCTTGCAATGCTTCTGGCTGATATTCACTCCAAAATCGACAATTCTGCCTATTTACGTACCCATTGAGCCAAAAATGAGCTTCGTCGCTGAACACAATTTCTTTCTTTCTGAACTTTCTTAACAGAGCACGCATTTTGATAATAAAATTCAATGATTTGCACGCGTTGCTCGTTAGTAAGTCTATTCATGATGAAATGTCAAAGCATACTGAGCATCTTTCTCTTTGACACCATGTCTGAAATCCCACATGATCTGTCAAATACTAATGCATGAAAATCCTAACCTCAAAAAAATCACTCTTTACTTATTACATTCAAATAATTGAACTTTATGTTTTTAATATAATTTTCAAAATGCAAAAAACTTTCAAAATATTGATTTTTAATCATTGAAATTATAAAAAATAACCATAAACATATAAAAAACTAAAAA
This sequence comes from Polietes domitor, assembly GCA_947397865.1. Lineage (NCBI taxonomy): Eukaryota > Metazoa > Arthropoda > Insecta > Diptera > Muscidae > Polietes > Polietes domitor. The sequence goes on from CANDYM010000469.1 coordinate 18,378, forward strand.
AAAGAAATATTTTATTTAAGACGGCGAAACATATGTAACCTCTTCCTCTCCTTCATCACTCGAATCAGCAGCCTCTCTATTACACACCATGGACCTTCTACTCCAATGTTTATTTGTTGTTGCATTCAATAACATTTGTTCGACATCCTCTTCACTTCTTATTATTTGTTGTCTAGATATTTCAGTTTTTTTACAAAAAACTTTACCATCTCTTGCATAGATATATTGATATCCAATTGATTTCAGGGACTTGGCACAATTCAAAAGAGTTAACGTTTCCTTGCTAAGGTAATCGTTGATATATATTTTCTCCGTACTTTCCGTCTCTTTCAATTTAGATTTTGCCGCCATCAATTTATCTTTATTGGCTTTTGAGCTGAACTTCACAATCACGGTTTTTTTTATCATTGGATTTGTTTTTATTTGGAAGAAAAAACACATTCTCAAACGCACTCGATTCTAATTCAACTCCAACACTTTTAGACAGGTTGACAACTGCATCCACCGCTTTGATATCGCCTTCCACATTTAAACCGCTTATGATACAATCATTTTTAACGCGAGCATCATTTAGAATTTTTACTGATGTTTTCATATTTTCTAGTTCATTTTTTAATTTTTTGTTTTCTTTCTCAATCGCACTTATCTTCTTTTTGTTCTCAGCCACATCTTTAAAAACCTCATCGAATTTAGCAGACATGAAATTTATCGATTCCGTCAGCTGATCAAGTTTATCGAGTTTTTGCAGATTCTTTAGTTCTGATTTAATCGTATTTAACTCCTTTCTTATTTCTCCTCCTTCCTCTTTGCACTCTTCACAGCTGTATAGTTCGCTCTCATTTTTTAACAATCTGTCAAACTCTCTTCTATTTAAGTCTGAACAGACAAAGTGTTCGTGCGATTTAACGCCGACGACGTTGGAAGAACTCAGAGCCAACATTGAACGCGAAATAGCAGCCGTTTCGGCCGAAATGTGTGACCGAGTCATCGAAAATTTGGTCCAACGAATCGACCGCTGCCGACGTGCCCGTGGTGTTGAGTTCCATTCATAAATGTTTTGATCACAAATGGTTTGCGTTTCATTTAAAAAAAGTTGTCAAGTCCTTATTGGAAACCCCTGTATTAATATTTTCTAATTTTTGTTCGATAAAAACCAAAAATTTACTTGAAAACAATGTTCTCAATTTCTTTCACACAACAAAATGTGTGACTAGTTTTGTCTCAAAATTCAATTTCGCACGATATATTGCAATATCAACCAAGTTCAATTTTCCTCACAATCGTAAGACCTTCCAGATTTTCTCGTTGATTTAACATGGAATTCCTCATAATTAAACTAATTAGAGGAGTTTTTTAAAGCAGAAAGTATGAATGCATTTGAATCAAGTTTGAAAATTAGCAAAACACATTTATTTTAGTCCAAATTTGCATATATGCAGTTTCTGTAAATAGTGGATATGTTTCTTCTATAACTTTTATGTAAAAAAATAACATATCAATTGTCAACCAACAAGTTGTTTTTCAGCAAAATATGAATTTTTACAATCTTCCTACTTGTCAATTTCTGGCCAAGAATATTTTAATTTCAACCATTTGCTTGGAGGAGACACTCTCTGGAACTTCACTATTCGCTGTATTATACATATTGATTACATATTTTTTTGTTTATGAGAATCGATTTTCTGCGTGTTGATGGTAAATGGAAGCAAGTTGCTAAGATGGCAGATTATTAACACATAACTTGGCATTTTAATTTGATGTCATTTAGATATGAATTATTAGCTAAATCTTGAGCTCTGCCACAGATTGATCCGAGTGTGTGTGTGATTTAAGTGTGGTGTGGGATGAAGAATCAGAACAACAACACAAAACTTATGTTTTAACTGCTCCCGACTGTTATTATTTGTTATCAACAGTTTTTCAATAAATGCACGGAAAGAAATTAATGATAAAATATATGCAATGCCAGTGAAACGCATTGATGTAATATTGAAATATCTCTATAAAATGTTTATATATACCCATTGTGTTTAATCTCATTACACTGTGGATCAAAGTGAAACTTTTTCGAAAATAAAAACGTTCTGACATCGGATTCGGATTAGAAGGGCCAAAAAGAATATACGAGCTACTAAAAGGGATTTTTCGAAATTTGTACTTTTAAGGGAGGAAAACGACAAAAAAACGATAAAATGGCACAAATTTAAGTAATGCAGCAAATATTTGTGAAAATCGATATTTACAATTCTCTGACAACGTAGACTTGCAACATAAATGGATTTTCCGAAACTTGTACTTTTAAGGGGCGAGCGTAAATTCCTCTCACCGCCTAGAGGCACAATATCAATGCATTTTTGTACTTTTAAGCGATAAGCGGCACAAAAAGGGATCAAAATGGTACCAACTAAATTATTCCGGCAAGAATCATGAAATTTGATGTAGAATCACAGCAAAATTGGATTTTTCGAAATTTGTATTCGGGTAGTAAAATTGTAAAATTGCATAGTAAAATTTGGAACATAAATTCCTCTCGCCTCATAGAAGCACAATATAATTGCATTTTTGCACTTTTACGGGACGAACTGGAACAAATAAAAAGGCGTTAAGTTCGGCCGGGCCGAATCTTATACACCCTCCACCACGGAGTGCATTCCTCAGTATTACCGGTATATTAGAGGCTGTCGACTTTACATAGAAGTGAAGTAAAATATTTTGAAAATTGTGATATTTGTTGTTTGTATGTATTGTTGGTCTGTTATGTTGTATGTGTTTGTCATTTATTTTGGTTCAAGACCAAAGGTTGTGCTGAAGTCTTCAGCAGAACCCAAAATTAGCAAAAAGGCAAAGTGAGACCTTTATTGTTGCAGCTAAAAGTTGACTGCGCAGTTTCGATGGGCGCTACCCCATCTCGTCAGAACTTTCGCAACGAATGTATGTCTTTGACTTCATATTAGTACCAGCGGTCACATACGACTAATGAGAAGCGCTGATAAACAAAATATTCCACCGAACTAAGTCGACACACTAAAAATCTCACTTTGCCAATTCAATGTTCAATGCATGTGCTCGCATAGCATTTCAAACTATAAGGCATACTTATGCGCACTGTTTTAAAGAAATTTCATTGCTTCATTATTATAATATTAATAGTCTACTACTAAAGGGTGATTTTTTAAGAGCTTGATAACTTAAAAAAAAAAAAAACGCATAAAATTTGCAAAATCTCATCGGTTCTTTATTTGAAACGTTAGATTGGTCCATGACATTTACTTTTTGAAGATAATTTCATTTAAATGTTGACCGCGGCTGCGTCTTAGGTGGTCCATCCGCTTAGTCCAATTTTGGCATTTCCACGTTTTTGAGTAACAGAGACCCAATTGGTGCGAACGGCGACGAATCGAAAATTGGTGGTCATCATTAACACTGGCCGATACAGCTGCGATATTTTCTTCAGTTCGCACTCTACGTAAGCGTGTTGGTGGTTTAATGTCCAACAATGTAAATTTGGTGCGAAATTTAGTCACAATAGCCCGAATAGCCGCTTCAGTGGGTCGATTAAACTGACCATAAAATGGAAGCGCGCAATGAACTTTCTTAACAGAGCACGCATTTTGATAATAAAATTCAATAATTTGCAAGCGTTGTTCGTTTGTAAGACGATTCATGATGAAATGTCAAAGCATACTGAGCATCTTTCTCTTTGACACCATGTCTGAAATCCCACGTGATCTGTCAAATACTAATGCATGAAAATCCTAACCTCAAAAAAATCACTCTTTATATATAATACTGCAATAGTAATCACAAAGTGAACATGAGGGAGCAATCTTTCAAAATGTTCTATAAACATCAGGAGTATTGTCAGTCGTCATTAGGGAGAAGCATTTTTCCTCAGGGCCGATTTCTCCCATATTGGAATGAACGCATTTAATTTAATCATTCTAGGTACATCCGTTTGGTTGGTACCAATTTTATCCCGTTTTGATCCTAAAAGTACGAATATCGAAAGATATCTTTATTTTTCGTGTCTAAGCAATCACAGCAATCTACACACCGATTTTCACTATTCTAACTGCAACCCTTTGATTGGTACCATTTTTATCCCTTTCGCCCCATTTTCTGCCTAAAAGTACAAATTTCGAAAAAAAATCCTTCATGTTTCGCGTCTACGCAGTCCGATAAATGCATACACCGAATTTCATGATTTTAACTTGCTTGGTTGGTACCATTTCTATAGCTCTTTTCCAATTGCATCTCTGTAAAGTACAAATTTCGAAAAATCTGTCTATTTTATGTGTCTACGTAATTATAGGGATGTACACACCGAATTTCATGTTTCTAGCTGTTGTCGTATCATTGGTACCATTTTTATCCCTTTTGTCCCATTTTACCCGCTATATACCTTTTTGTACTTTTTGGTGATTACACGTTACTAGAGGAAGGTACGAAACAAATTGCAAGTGAAAAAAATTTTAAATTTTCAAAAAAATTGTTTAAATAATCTAAATATTAGGGGTATTTTCAGTACTTGTTAGGGGCCGATTTCGCCCACTTTCAATCCAAACCGATCTGCAACCATAAGACACATTTCATTGCGTTCGGCCGCTATTGTGCTTTCAACAGACAGACGGACATGGCTAAATCGTCTTCGAATTTTACCAGGATACAGAATATATATACTTTATGGGGTCTCCAATGAATATTTCAAGGTGTTACAAACGGATTGACAAAGTGAATATACCCCCATCCTGGAGGTGGAGGGTATAAAAACGGGATAAAAATGGTACCAACTAAATTATTCCAGCTAGAATCGTGAAATTTGATGTAGAAACGCAGTAAAAGTGGATTTTTCGAAATTGATACTTTTACAAAAAGGGTAAAAATTGACACTAATATAGGGTGTTTATTATTGAGGTATAGAACTTCGAATTGAAATAAAACACAAGAAAATCGTTTTAATGTCCATCAATTTGGCTTTATTGGAAGGATAATTTTATGCCATTAATGTTTAAATATGATTTCGGGCATGTGGCCGCCGCGGCTGGCTCGAATATAGCCAATTCTACAGGTCCAATTTTCAACTACTTTCGAAATAAATTTGCACGATTTGCAAGCGTTGTTCTTTTGTCAACCTGTTCATGATGAAATGGCAAACCAAACTAAATATTAATCACTTGACAGCTGACAAATGGCCGCCAGTTAAAAAAGTGATGCCAACTTAAAGTTTTATACCCCAATAAAAAACACCCTTTATAAGTATTCCAACTATAGTCATGCAGTTTAGTGTGTAAATTCCTCTGACATCTTAGATGCGCAATCTAAATGGATATTTCGAAATTTGTACTTATAAGGGGTGAGCGAGATAAAAAGGGATAAAAGTGGTACCAACTGAAGTATTACAGCTAGAATCGTGAAATTTGTAAATTCCACATAGAAGCATGCTTTTTTGTACTTTTAAGGGGTGAGTGGCACAAAAAGAAATAAAAATGGTACCAACTAAAGTATTGCAGTTAGAATCCTAAAATTTGGTATATAATTCCTCTGACCTTGTGGAAGCGCACTAATTTTTTCGAAATTTGTACTTTTAAGGGGTGCGCGGGACAAAAAGATATAAAAAATGGTACTAATGGACAAAGTGGGATAAAAATGGTGAGAGAGACAAAAGGGGATACAAATGGTACCGAATAAAGTATTGTAGCTAGAATCGTGACGGGCAACATAAATAGTTTTTTTTTGGCATTTGTACTTTTAAAGAGTGAGCGGGACAAAAAGGGATAATATAAATGCATTTTTGCACTTTTAAGGGGTGCGCGGGATAAAACTGGTAGCACGTAAAAGTGGTAGCAACTGATCACGCACAAGTGCAGTAAAATTTGATTTTTCGAAATTTGTACTTTTAAGGGGTGTACAAAGGGATAATAGTGGTGTCCAGCCCTGAATGAATATTTCAAATTTTGTACATATAAGGAGGATGTGGGACGACAGGGGATAAACGTTTTACCAAATAAAGTACAGTATAAACTCGATAGTCCGGACCCCGCTAATCCGGATTATTCGGTAATCCGGACGGCGTTTCCCTGTACATTGCGTATTCTATAATCCGGATTGATTGCAATTCAATAATCCGGATCGATTGAAACTCAATAATCCGGATTGATTTCAACTCAATAGTCCGGATTGGTTGCAACTCAATAATTTGGATTGAATGTAAACAGTTGTATAACATACATACATATATATTTTTTGTTAGTCATCGTAGTATGCCTTGCAAAATACCGTTAGAATTGTGCGCTGTGAGTTGTTTATGTTGGTTGAATGGCTACACCTGCGTTTTCAGCTCAGTATTACAATGCCTTCAACAAAGAGAGCACACAAAACGTTATCTATTTTAGATAAAGTTAAAATTATTGAAGAAGTCAATAGAGGTGTGAGTGGCAGGGTGTTAGCTGAAAAATATGGAGTAGGTACTTCAACTATTTCAGATATTAAAAAGCAAAGTGAAAACTTAAAAAAATGAGTACATTTTATTTTATTCTATTTTCAATATAACATTCAAGAACAAAATTTAACATACACGTTTGCTAAGACATCTAATCGAAAGCTTTTACAAAAACGCAAAACTCTAAAAGAAGGTGAATATGAAGAATTCGAACAAGTTTTATATTCCTGGTTTGAAAAACAACGGGGAAAACACTTACCTATTTCTAAAGAAATTGTTTGTGGAAAGGCAAGGGCATTGTTTGAGGAAAAATATGGTAATGAAAGAGAATTTATGGCAAGTAATGGCTGGTTTCAAAACTTTAAGAAACGATTTTCAATCCGTGGTCTTAAAGTTTGCGGAGAAAAGCTTTCCAGCCGTCAGGATCAATTACCACAATTTCGATTAGAATTAAATGCTATTATTCGATTAGAAGAATTGCTTGATTCGCAAATTTATAATGCCGACGAATCAGCACTCTTTTTTAAAATGCTTCCGGACAAGACATTAGTTCATGAAAAAGAAAAAAATGCTCCTGGACGAAAAATGTGTAAAGAAAGGATCACGTTTTTGTGCTGTTCAAACAAATCCGGAGATCACAAGTTAGACGTTGTTGTAATTGGTAAGTCTCGGAACCCAAGGTCGTTTAAGAAGAACCCTCCAGTAGAGTATTATTCCTCAAAAAATGGTTGGATGACAACACATTTGTTTATGGAATGGTTTCATAAATCATTTGTTCCACAAGTAAAAATGTTTCAACAAAACAACAACTTGCCACAAAAAGCGATCCTACTCGTTGACAATGCACCGTCTCATTCAAAAGAATCACTTGTCTCAGAATGCGGTAACTATAAAACCATTTTTCATCCTCCAAATACTACAAGCCTTGTCCAGCCAATCAGATTAACGAAAATGTATTATAAAAAATCGCTACTGTGTGAAATGGTGAATGCTGGTGAGGAAGATTACACGCAGTTTTTAACATCATTTAATCTTCAAAAGTGCTGCATTATGCTGAAAAACCTTTGGGGAAAGGTGAATGAGAGTGTGCTTAATTCCAGCTGGAGAAAACTGTTTCCAGAAAAATGGGAGTCTGAAGATGATTTGCCATTATCTGTATTGCAAGAAAGGCACAATCCAGATGAAAAAATATTTTTTACAGACCTGTTTCGAACTTCGTTTAACATAAATTATCTTCATAATAACAATGAAGATAACTCTGCAATGTCAGATATTGAAATTTCCTCAGAAGACGAACAGGTGGATACAATTCCCCTAGCATAAGCGGTAAAAGCCAAGGACGCTCTTCAAAGTTTTGAAACATCAAAAAAATGGGCCGAGGAAAATAATGTAGGTGTAGAAAAAATCTTAGTCCTTCACGAAATGCGAGATCTGGCTTTGGAAAAAAGCTTAGCTAATTCGCACCAAACAACAGTATTTGATTACTTCACTAAAAGAAATTAGTATTGATTTACGTTAATTTTCAAATATTTCTTTATTTGATTGAATTATATCAACTAAAATTAATGTTTTTATTTTTATTTTTGCAATGAATTAATTTATTTTTTAATAAACACATACTTAGTATTAAACAACATATTTAAACGCATTTTCAATAAAAAAAACAACAGTTAAAAAAACCTTGATAATCCGGAAATCTCGATAATCCGGATTGGGGTCTACAATCAATTATCCGGATTATCAAGTTTTTACTGTACATGTTTTTAAGGGAAGCAAAAACACTGGTTACCTTAAGTGATTTTTCAAAATGTGTGCTTTTTGGTGCAAAAAGTTATCAAATGGTCGGCTGTATCTAGAAACATGAGATCGAGGCTCTGTGGTTGTAGTTTTTTGTTCGAAATCGGGTAGAAAATTATAAAAATGATGCATACGAAGAGAGTTCAGTTAAAATGGTGCAATTCGACAAGCACATTCTTTTGACTGTGTATGAGTGCTATCTAACACATAAATTACTATTTTAGATTTATCTATATTCAAAAGATTTATCTACACCAAAAGAAAATTCAATAAATACAATCCAAAAACAAAGGTAGATAAAGCAGATAACAAAATAACTGGCTTTTCCGCGTGCGAAGTAGCGGACTCTGCTTAGAGCTGCAAAACAATCGATAGTCGTTACATTCGATATTTTCGATAGTTTCGGGGAAAACTATCGATAGTATCTATCGGATAAATTGTAGATTTTTTAATTTTTTTTTCAAACGTATTTATTAAATTGAAATAAAACAGATGTTTTTACGAAACAAAATTAAAGATCAAATTTTATTTAAATTCAAATTAATTAAAAAAGAAAACTATTGCAATTAACTAATGACTTAGTTCCAACGAGCTCACTATTTTGATAAAAGTTTCATATCAAATTTTTTTTAGTCTTGGGTAACCCAATGATTTATTTTTGATAAAAAGGAGCATGTCGACATTTTTCGGTTTCACGCAAGTTCTTCGTTCTGAAACTATGGATCCAGTGTTTCTGAATATCCTTTCAGGTTCTGTGAATGTTGCAGGAATGCATAATTAACGTAAGGCGTAAGATGTCATCGCCGGCATCCCATTGACATTATGCTGTGAAAACAACGAATAGGTTGTTTTATGAAAGGAAATGAACTACAATAATTACCTTCCAGTACATCAATGAATCACTTCTATGAACAAAAATAAGAAATAAAAAATATTACTCACTATTTGATTTTTGCAAATATTGTTCCATATGAATGAATCCGTCATGATTCAGATATATTATATATTATACATTATACATTATATATTATATATTATATACATATATATATATGAGGTTTCAAACAGTATGATGCAAAAAATATACATACTCGTTATTATAAGATGTACGGCATATAAAAGAACCAAACTGTCCTTAATTGATGTGGAAGTTCGTGTTCTGCAACGTCTCGTTAATAAAGAAGTTATTTTTAGCCGAATCTAGAAATGTTAATACAATGTTATTTTTAATTATCTGTGCTGCTCGAAATTTTGTTGTTTTCAATATAATGTAGCAAACGTGCCCGGCGTAGCACGTTCTCCAGCAGATAGCTAATTTTTTCGAACAAATTTCAAATGAAAAAATAAATATTTTTGGAAATCGAAGGATAACTTTGAACGATTTAATAGTGTTTTACGACACATTCTGACATGGACCACTAGTTTAGAGTTTTGAACCAAAACTGATTTCAAAAAAAAATATTTTTAAATGAAAAAGCTGGGATCTAACCACGGCATTCGTTAACGCAAGTATTCATTTTCTAATCGGTGCTTTCCATTTTGCGAAAGCAGCTGCGAAATAATGTTGTCGCCTTTTTCGAAACTATTTAAAATGATATAAAATTCTAATTGAAGTAAAAACTTGACACCAATCTTTTAGCTAGTTTATTATACACTCCACGAGAGTATTATGGCTTTGTGCATTTGTTTGTAACACCCAAAAGGAAGCGATTTAGACCCATTGTTAAGTATACCGATCGACTTAGAATCACTTTCTGAGTCGATTTAGCAATGTCCGTCTGTCTGTCTGTCCATCTATTGTTGTAATCAAACTACAGGTCGCAATTATAGTCCGATCTTAACAAAAATTGGCACAAGTAAGTTTTGTGGATCAAGGACGAACGCTATTTAATTTGAGACAAATCGGTTCAGATTTAGATATAGCCCCCATACAAATGTCGCTCCCGATTTGACATTTTCCGCTCTAGAAACCACATATTATACTCGATTTTCTTTAAATTTGGCACAACATCTTATAATCCAACTATAAACACCTATGCAAAAATTGGGTAAGATCGGTTCAGATTTAGATATAGCCCCCAAAAAAATGTAGCTCCCGATTTGACTTTTGCCGCTTTAGAAACCACATATTGTACTCGATTTTCTTTAAATTTGGCACAACATCTTATAATCCAACTATAAACACCTATGCAAAAATTGGGTAAGATCTGTTCAGATTTAGATATAGCTCCCATACAAGTGTCGCTCCCGATTTGACATTTTCCGCTCTAGAAACGACATATTGCACCCGATTTTCTTTAAAATTGACACAACATCTTATAATCCGACTATAAACACCTATGCAAAAATTGGGTAAGATCGGTTCAGATTTAGATATAGCTCCCATACAAATGTCGCTCCCGATTTGACATTTTCCGCTCTAGAAACCACATATTGTACCCAATTTTCTTTAAATTTGGCACAACATCTTATAATCCAACTAGAAACACCTATGCAAAAATTGGGTAAGATCGGTTCAGATTTAGATATAGCCCCCAAACTAATGTAGCTCCCGATTTGACATTTTCCGCTCTAGAAACGACATATTGCACCCGATTTTCTTTAAAATTGACACAACATCTTATAATCCGACTATAAATACCTATGCAAAAATTGGGTAAGATCGGTTCAGATTTAGATATAGCTCCCATTCAAATGTCGCTCCCGATTTGACATTTTCCGCTCTAGAAACCACATATTGTACCCGATTATCTTTAAATTTGGCACAACATCTTATAATCCAACTATAAACACCTATGCAAAAATTGGGTAAGATCGGTTCAGATTTAGATATAGCCCCCATACAAATGTCGCTCCCGATTTGACATTTTCCGCTCTAGAAACCACATATTGTACCCAATTTTCTTTAAATTTGGCACAACATCTTATAATCCAACTAGAAACACCTATGCAAAAATTGGGTAAGATCGGTTCAGATTTAGATATAGCCCCCAAACTAATGTAGCTCCCGATTTGACTTTTGGCGCTTTAGAAACCACATATTGTACTCGATTTTCTTTAAATTTGGCACGACAGCTTATAATCCAAGTAAAAAACCTATGGTGAAAGTGGCTAAGATCGGTTCAGATTTAGATATAGCGCAAATACAAATGTTGTTCCCAAATGTTTAACCAATTTTGGCCAAACTATACATATTATATTTCACCTATTTCGTTCCAGATTTCAATATACCCCCATACAAATGTCCTTTACGATTTAACATTTTTTGTCAAACACACACATTTTCACCGAATTAAATTGTATTCGGATAGAAAGTGGAGTGTATCATAGAGTCGGCCCCGCCCGACTTTAGCCTTTCCTTACTTGTTTAAAATGTTATAAGCAATCTAACTATATAGTTTGCACAATAGGGCTAATAATGAGATCGGAAGTTTAAAGATATCAATCCAACCTCGCCAAAAAATATGACGTTTTTTCCTATAACTCAGATATCTCTTAAACTATATATTGATATATTTACGAGCGCCATTATTGATGGCAAGGAGTCAAACGAAAATTATGATGGTGATGATCACTGTGCAAAATATCTTTGCAATCGGTGCATTATTGTAGTTTTGGTTGGCACTCATTTCAAAATTTGGCATTGTCGAGGTTGCCAATCTTGGACTGTTAACCAGTTGCCCCCAAACGCACTAGAGATCTAAAATTTTGCAAGTCATCTGGAAAATACTTCTCCTCTGGACATGTGAAATTTCGCCGAGATATATTTATTAGTCTAAAAATAACTCCAAAAGTCGATTTGGGACCTATGCGTTGGAACGATTTTATCTCATATCAAAACTTGGACCTAAATTGTATGTTCCACTGACTTCGACCATGTCAAAAGTCTTTTCAAGTGGCTTCGCAGCGACTTTTCAACATTAAACCCAACCTCTTCAAGGAAATGATTCTCACAAATGAACGAGAAGCACGACTCACTTGCCGAATTTGCGTTTAAAAAATCGCACCAAGTAATAAAGCACACATGCCATCTTACAAGCATCTCATTGAGTTGCATATGTAAGTATGTGTATATGCAGGTATAGTTACCCAGCAATACTTCTGCCGTGCCAACGCTCATTTGTTTTAGTTTTTATACACTCCACGAGAGTATTATGTCTTTGTGCATTTGTTTGTAACACCCAAAAAGAAACGATATAGACCCATTGTTAATTATACCGATCGTCTTAGAATCACTTTCTGAGTCGATTTAGCAATGTCCGTCCGTCCGTCTGTCCATCTATTCTTGTAATCAAAGTCCAGGTCGCAATTGTAGACATAACTAAATGAAACTTTGCACAATGAAGTTTTTCGGGACAAGGACGAACGCTATTTAATTTGAAGAAAATCGGTTCAGATTTAGATATAGCCCCCATACGAATATCACTCCCGATTTAACTCTTTTCACTATAGATACCACATATTACAACAGATTTTCTTTAACATTGGCAAAACATCTTATATTTCAACTAGAAACACCTGTGGTAAAAATGTGTCAGATCGGTTCTGATTTATATATAGCTCCCATACAAATTTCGCTCCCGCTTTGACTTTTTCCGCTCTAGAGACCACATACTTCACTTGCTTTGCTTCAAATTACCTTGCATTTCCTTATAATTCTACTAGAAACATCAGTGTTGAAAATGGATTAAATCGGTTCAGATTTAGATATAGCTCCCATACAAATTTCGCTCCCGATTTGACTTTTTCCGCTCTAGAAACCACATATTGTATCAGATTGTCTTCAGATTTGGTAAAACATCTTGTATTTCCACTAGAAACACCCATGGTGTATATAGGTCAGTTCGGTTCAGATTTAGATATAGCTCCCATACAAATGACGCTCCCGATTTGACATTTTCCGCTCTAGAAACCACATATTGTACTCGATTTTCTTTAAATTTGGCACAACATCTTATAATCTTACTAGAAACACCTATGCTGAAATTGGGTAAGATCAGTTCAGATTTAGATATAGCCCCCATACATTTGACTTTTGCCGCTTTAAAAGCCACATATTGTGCTCGATTTTCTTTAAATTTGGCACAACATCTTATAATCAAACTAGAAACACCTGTGGCTAAAGCGGGCTAGATCGGTTCAGATTTAGATATAGGCCCCATACAAATGTCGCTCCCGATTTGACTTTTGCCGCTTCAAAAGCCACATATTGTGCTCGATTTTCTTTAAATTTCGCACAACATCTTATAATCTAACTAAACAAAACTATGGTGAAAGTGGGTAAGATCGGTTCAGATTTAAATATAGCCCAAATTCAAATGTTGCTCCCATAAGTTTAACCGATTTTGGCCAAACTATACATTTTATATTTCACTTATTTCGTTCCAGGTTTCAATATATCCTCATACAAATGTCCTTTCCGATATAAAATTTTTTGTCAAACACATACATTTACAGGATACAAAAAACCTTCCCGTTTTCACTTTTTCACCGAATTGTATTCGGATTGAAAGTGGAGTGTATCATAGAGTCGGCCCCGCCCGACTTTAGCCTGTCCTTACTGGTTTTAAAAATAATTTCGTTTATTTCAATTTTCATTAAAATCGGATGAACTTCCCAAAATTCTCGTTGGTTTAACATTGAATTTCTTCTAACCAGAACTAAAGGATATGTACAATGGATCCAATAGGGTCTCCGAGTGCACGGATTGCGTAAGCTTTCTGGTCCTTTAAACCTAACCTAACCTAACCAGAACAGTTTGTTATATGGGCGGTAGGAGCGGTCCTCTTCAAACTGCGCCCATTTCCTCACCATATGTAAATAGTATCTCCTGCACTACAAGGTTACGTAAAATTTCGTGGCACAATTTTTTTTGCAATAAACATTTTGAAAGCCGTACACTGTGCAGCGTTAAGAGTTAACAGCGAATGTTGATTTTGCTGCCATGTTAGCTTGTTACATCAAAAAAGAAGAACAATGGATAGATATACACAAGAACAAGATGACTACATGTTGCTAAATGTTGTAAATTTATTTTTTTTTTCAAAGCAAAAACATAAAATTAACAACAACAAACAAAAGAGCTTTGCAGAAGCAAATGTTGTCTGCGGTCCTTGGTATGGCTCGCATTTCTACAACTGAACATACAAAGAGCGAGCTTTCTTGCAGTTGTACACTCTTTTATTGAGAACATGGACTCTAAGCTAATTTCATTGAAAATTGCAGAAAATGCACGGCGCAGTGACTCACCTTTATTATAATTCATTCTTTTTCAACTTTTCGCTAACTCTTGTTGAACTCAGACTTAGTAAGTTATATCAATGTGTGAGTTTGTATGGCTTTATTGTATTGAGCAAAGCGGAGAAGGAAGCTACACCATTAAACGAAGGTTCCACAACAGTCATTTATTCCGTTGATATGCGTTTTGTTGTTGTCTAGCAAAGCTTCTTCTCTCTCATGTTCTCTTTTGTTTTTGCAATGAGACACCGACGACAAATTCAATAGCATTTTAGCGAACCTTTTGCGCAGCACCACCCGGTAACTAAAAGAGCAACACACACAAATAAACACTCGCGAGGAAAACCGTAGTTTTCATTTTACGTAGTTTTTACGAATACTTTATAACCCGACGTTTAACCCGATCTACGTTACGTGCACTAACATTTTAATTAAATAACACTTTACACGATTTTTTTTTGCAAATTAATAGAAAATGTTCGCGACGACCGTTCACTCTCTGAAGATCCCGACATAGAACTACAACTGAAGTTGATTTGTTATTTTGTTCTTGTTGACTTAGCCACAAACGAAGTTTAACGAGTGCGAAAGAGACAAAACTAGGAGTTAGCGAAGGAAGCGGGAAATGAAAGTTTTATTTTCAGGGTTGCCTAGTAAACTTTTTTTATGAAGATGAGCGTTACGCTGCAGACGTAGTGTATGTCATATGCCAATAATCTGCACATTAATGAATGAGCTTAAACTACGTTCGGATATCCCCCCAAAATCCAAAGTTGATTTTAAAGTTTAATCAAGGTTTTCGAGTCAACAATTCAAACGCCGATTTCAGTGCAACCTGTAGCAATATATCAATGTGACTAATTGTAGCATGTTGCAGTTCTCTTAAAAATGGATTTGATTTTATCCAAAAATTATTAATACTATTCTTTTAAGTTAATTTTAAGCCCTGCCGCGCGCGGCACATTTTTTCCTTCGTGGTATCTATGCAGTTTCTTTTGCACATTTTACGAAATTATAGATAAATAACATTATTTTAAACAAACAGAAGTAATCAAGTATTTATTCACACATAATAACAGCAAACAACAATTTTTTTTTAATTTATTATTTTTTAATTTCACTTGATCTTCTTTCAACTCTCTCACCGCCGTTTTAAACTCTATTTCTTTTTCGTCTCCATTTTTGCTCATATTAATTAAAATACAAAATTTCAATTGTATAAAAATCTCTATTTGAACTCAAAGTTTGATGGTTTCTAGAGCGGAAAAAGTCAAATCGGAAGTGAAATTTGTATGAGAGCTATATAACAAACTGAACTTTCGCAACAGAAAAAGTTCAAATCAGAGCTGTTAAATTTCGATTACGATTAGTAATCAATTGCATTACTTTTTAAAAAGAATCGTAATGATTATATAATCCACTATTCAACAATTTCTGATTACTAATTGATTACGATTACAAATAATCAAAAAATAATCAGGATTACTTGCGATTACTGAAAAATAATCAAAAGTAATTTTGTGATTACTTTTGGTTATTTTTGATTATTTTTAAAGGAATCTTGTACTGTACATTTATTGAAAAAAAAACTATACAAAGTTAAGTTAGTGTGAATTCGCTAAATAATTGAAAATCTGAATTAAGCAAGTAACATAAATAAATTAAATTCTGCTACAATAAAATGAATAATAATTCTCATTTACATAAAATTTGAATTGGCTTTCATTAAAACTAATTTTTCAAAAGAATAATCCGACAATGATTGCCGCCTTGGACTGTTTACGATCCCGGCAAACGAAAACAGTCGTTCAACTGGAGCTGAAGATGTTAAGGGTGTGTTAAAATAAATGAATGCTTCCTTGAGCAAATCATAATTTTGCCAAATGTCATCAGCACTTGAGTTATCATTTAAATAACTGAAAAACTGATGTTTTATATTGGATCGTCGGTCAATTTTGGTTTGGTCATTTGAAGATAAACTTGTGTTAATTTCATCATCTGCAAAGTGAAATCTTTAAAGTTGAAAATTCAAAGTAATGCACGCATTAGCTCACTATCATTACTGAAATCAAAAAAATCGGGCATAGTCGATATGTTATTATTTTTCGATTCAAAATTAAACGAATTACAGTTTTTGTCGTAAAAACTGTACAGAGTATCTAAAACTCTGCTGGTTATGCTGTCAATAGTTAATTACGGCAATTCTGGGCTTAATCTCTGCAAAACATTCACCCATTTCGTTTTGATGCTTGGCGTTAGCACTGTTGCCGTAATTGCGATATTTGCCTCAGGGTGAAACATGAAATATGGTTGAAACCTTTGTCTCAATCCATGTTCCATTTTCATAATTACAGAGGATAATGGTTGCAGCTTCTTGCTTGTGCTTAGTTTATGCAGCTTATTGCACAGTGTCACAAGAGTCGGTATTAATAATCCTGTGGTTAATAAAATTAATATATTTATTTATTTTCGTGCATCAGACGGAGTGTGTTTTTTGAGGGCCCCTCCTGCTTCTTTATTTGATAGCCTTATTCTCTTGTTTGTAGAAGGATAAAAGTCCGGATCCTCAGTACTGTCGTCTGTGGAAAAATCGCGTTCGAAAATATTTTGAGACATTTTCACCTATAATTTAATTTTTTTAATTTTATTTATATTGAATTGGAATTTGTACTTCCGTTACCTTTCGGTTTTAGCTGGCAAAAGAACGAGAACAGAAAAAATAAAAAGTAATCAAAAGCAATCTAAAATAATCAAAACTAATCAAAAGTAATCTTTTAAAGTAGTCGAACTCATTTTTGATTATTTTTCAGTAATCGCAAGTAATCCTGATTTTTTTTGATTACTTGTAATCGTAATCAATTACTAATCGTATAAAACTGAATGTAATCGTATTGTAATCATTACTTCTACTTAAAAAAAAGTATTCTAATTACTAATGGTTACGATTATTAATCATTACTTAACAGCTCTGGTTCAAATATAAGGTGTTGTGCAGAAGTTGAGGACAATCTGGCGAAATATGTGGATTCTAGAGCCGAAAAAGTCAAATCAGGATATAAAATTGTGTGGGAGCTATATATTGTCACTGAACCAACACTCAGGGGATGTCCCCTATAAATGCAGTGCATTGCGTTGGTAGAAGGAAGATAAGGTATTGGAAGGAGGAAAGAGGGAGTAGTGTCTGTTGACATCTGTTTTGAATCTCTGAATGTCGTAATTGGAGGGAAAGATATTTGCCGGAAGTCGATTCCACATACGGATAGTACGGGCGAAGAACGAATTTATTCTGTAATGTGTAGTGCGGTCGGTTGTCCAATCGACAACAAATGGGTGAGCGTTCCTGGAAAGTCGCGTATCTCTACCGAACGTTCTCACGGGCGGTATAAGATCACGAATTTCCGAAGAACAAACACCATGAAAGTATCGATAGAACAATGACACACAACCAACATTACGACGGTGTTCAAGGGAGACAATAGAATTGGATATCCTACCATCACCTATCAACACCATCGCCCTCCTCTGGACACGGTCAAGTAGCTCCAGTGATGAAGCTGGAGCTCCCGACCATATATGGGAGTTGTATTCCATCTTTGGTCTGATGTAGGTAGTGTAGATATTGAGAAGATCAGAGGGTGTGAAATATTTTTTACATCTTTTTAGAAAGCCTAAACATTTGAAGGCATCTTTCGACACATCAAATACATGCTTTGTCCATCGAACATCACGTTGTATTTTCATGCCGAGAACATCGAGAGCATCTGATTGCTCAATATCTACACCGTTCATTAAAAATCGACGACACCGTTGGATCAGTGAATCGTTTGTGAGACAACAAGGAGCACTGGGTCTTACGTGCATTAAAATCTACTCTATTCTCACGACCCCATTCAGAAATGGCCATCAAATCCTGGCTAAGTGACTCATCCATCAATCGCCTTTTATCCTCAATTTCTTGACGACTTGGTCTATGATCGAATGAGTATGAATGACAGAGGTTGCTGTCATCCGCGAATGAGTATATTGGATTCACAGTCCGATCCAAGAGGTCGTCGATGAAAATAAGAAAAAGGGAGGGGGAAAGGACAGAGCCCTGTGGTACTCCTGCGGTTAACCTATGCTCGTCGGATGAGAACCCATCTACAACAACACGTATAGTGCGATCTCTGAGAAAGCTCGATATAAATCGAGAGAAGTCACTACCAACACCAAAAGCGATAAGCTTTGATATGAGTGCGCCGTGCCAAACTCTATCAAAGGCCTTGGAGATATCTAGAGCAACGACCTTACTCTCACCAAGCTTGTGAATAGATCGATTCCATTTTTCGGATAGCAGTGTCATCAGGTCTCCCGTAGATCGATTCCTACGGAAGCCATACTGTCGATCATTAAGTAAGTCATTAGTTTCTAAATACCTCACAAGATGGTGGTTAACCATACTCTCCATAACCTTCGAAAGCGCTGAGCAAATCGCGATCGGTCGATAGTTAGCAGGATTGTTAGCCTCACCTTTTTTAGGGATGGGCTGGATGTTCGCAATCTTCCAACGCGCTGGGAAAACCCCTGCACGGTATGCAAGGTTGAAAAGATTACGAAGGGGACGGGCAAGCGTCGAAGAGCACTTACATAGGACAAGTGCTGAAATGCCATCCGGGCCTGGAGATTTATTTACGTCGAGATTTGCAAGAACCCTTTTAACTCCACGTGTTCGAAAAAATATCTGAGGCATGGAACTAGATACATTTTCGATCACGGGGAGTGGTTGATTGCTTTCCGGCAAGGATGAATTCCTTGCAAACATTTCAGCCAATAGGTTAGCTTTGTCAACCGGGTTAGTGAATATCTGGTCATCTTTAACAAGAGTTGGGATAGATGAGGAGTTATCCTTTACTCTTCTCACAAATGACCAAAAGCTCTTACTTCCCCTGGGAGAAGCAAGAACTTTGGCACGAAGACGTTGTTCGTACAGAAGCTTTTCACGTCTAAGTACCCTGGCACACATGGTTCTTGTCTGCTTGCGTAGCAGATCAGTTGTGGCATTTTTATTTAAACACCATTTCCTGAATGCTTCCTCTTTGGATCTGACAGCAGCCTTGCATGTCTGGTTAAACCAACTTTTATTAGATGATTTATCCGAAATAACTTTAATTGGAATAAATGACTTCATTCCAATCAAGATAATATTTTCAATCATTTCAGCCGCAGCATCTATATCGCCATTTAGAAAACAAAGTTTCCAATTGAAATGCTGGAAAAAGTTGTTGAGCTCGGCCCAACGTGCCTTTTCGTATAAATATATTGTCCGCTTTGGGGCTGCGGTCGAAGCGACACGAAGAGCGGAATACGAAAAGGATGCTGAAACAATGCAGTGATCCGAATTACCAAGAGGTGCTAGAACGTTAACTTCATACTTTTCAGGGTGTGATGTTAAGAAAAGATCAAGAATATTAGAGTGTTGCCCTTGGACACACGGAATGTGTGTCGGTTCATTCACTAGTTGCGTCAAATCATTATGCGCGGCAAAAAGCTCGGCGTATTGACCCTCCGGTGTTGAGTGACTCGAATGGGCAAGCCAAGAGGAATTATGGACATTGAAATCGCCAGCAACCACAATTTCACTGTCAGGATAGTCCTCTAAAATTTTTGTAATTGAATCGGAAAGGGCGTCAAAGCCATTTAGGGATACCTCCCTTTCCGCGTTTGGACTTCTATACACAAATCCGAAATGTAGTACGTGTGTTCCAATCTTGAATTTAACCCAAAGGGAGTTAAATTCTGGATTTTCAGAGTTTAAGTTATGCCGGCTCTGGAACACTATATCATTACGTACGTATACCAAAAGACCTCTGTGGGGGATAAAGAGGGATAGGGTGTGATACCCAGGAACGTGAAAATCCTGTGGATCAGAATCCTCACACACCTGGGTCTCACAAAGAGCAAAAACATCAGGCCGATGGAATTGTACATGAGCGTACACGGCAAAAAAATTCGCTCTCAGCCCTCGTACATTGGCAAATTGTACTTTAAACTTACCCACCATTAGAACAGACAAACAAGAAAAAAACAAAACAGAGTCAGTATGCAGCTACAGTTGACAAACTCCTCTCCCTGCCGTTGCTCAGTGTTATGCCTTGAGCATTGGGCGAACAACGACAGAAAGAAAAGAGTGTCAACTGCACTGCACGAATTGGAAGGGGGGGGGGGGGGGGGAAGGGAAGGAGACAACGCACACACTACGGAGCGGACATAGATGTGTGGTCAGTGATGTGCGGCTGTTATGGATGCTGCTGCGATGTTTTGTTGTTTTTTGATGTTCGCGCTGATGTTATTGTTGTTGTTGTTGGGTTGTTTGGTTGTTTAAATATGTTTTGGTCGGCGCGGCGCGACGCGGTTATTGTTGTTGGTTGTTTTTCATTTGAACTATTTTGTTGTTGTTTATGATTTCGGTATTTTGTTTCAATTCTTTTCTTTTTTTATTTTAACACAAAACTGAACGGCACACAACACGGACGACAGAGAAACACAAGTGCATCGGACGACGGACTGACAAACACACCGAATTTGTAGAAAATCTGACGAAATATGTGGTTTCTGGAGCGAAAAAGTCAAAATTGGGAGCCATCAAAACCAATTTCCTTCAAATTAAACAGAGTTTGTCCTTATCCCGAAAAACTTCGTTGTGCCCAGTTTCATTTGGTTCTGTCAACAATTGCTACTAGTGCGCGTGAGTGATTATTGGCTCACGCTCACGAAGGAAAAAAATTTAATCACGCACGTTCAGGCATGAATATTTGTTCGTTACTCACGCACGCTCACGTGAGTAAAATGAATTTCGCTGATGATTACGAGTGAATCACGCGATTCACGTAAATCACGCAAACAATTTCCACAAAGGAAATAATATATACATTATAAATCGAAATGAGTAACGCCGCTCAAATCCGACAATTTTCAGTACGTTTGCGATGTTTGTTTTAAATTCATATTTACTGTATGATATATCGTATAGTTTAACGCAAAGTAAGTTAAAAATCGGACACTGACATAAAATCCAAGAAATCAAAGCATATACCCCGATATCAGTTATTTGTACATTTTTATTGAACTAACAGTAAGACGGTTTCCCATATAAAGGCAGTGCCTAGTGTTGGTACAGGGAATGCTTGCTTAAATTGATACACTTTGTCTTAGAAAAAATGTATATATGACTTTTATTTTAAATGGAAAACTCCACATTTTTTACGAAATAAAATGAAAATAAAAGAATTAATAAATACGTGCGACTCACGAAAAAATCACGTGATTCACGCAGAAATTAGACTCACGCACATTTTTTCGTTCCTCACGTTCACGCACGGTCACGTGAGTAAAATAAATTTTGCTCACGATCACGCGTGATTCACGCATTTCACGTGAGTCTCGCCCATCTCTAATTGCGACCTGTACAGCGATTTTAAGAATAAATGGAAATTCAAACAAACAAATGCGAAACACATATATTAGACCAATAATCCAGTTGCAATGGGTATTGACAAGAAAACAAAAAATGATCTCAAAACTGAGGAAATAGAGTCAAATCTATGAAAAGTAAAAAATCGATAAAACAAAACGAAAACGATGAAATGGGTTATGAAAATAAAAGTAAAATGTGATTGTTTTCCTATGAAAATATGATCAAATAAAGTGTTTACAAGAACTTTTATTTTTTTTGGCGTTGGAGCATCTTTCTTTTTTAAAATTTGAATACGATTTTCTCACAGATTAACGATTTAGAGTTTATTGTTCCACACAGTTGGGTGAATGAATGAACTGTTTTGAGACAATAACCACAAAACTACTTTAAATGGACATTGGATTTTTTACGGGGTATATTAAATGAATTTTTTAAATGGCATTTTTGTATCATTAAATACATTTCACAAGAAAGTGGACTTGGCGATATATTGCGATTGGTGAAAATGTACATTTTTTATTGTAATTAAAAAATTATTCTTTATTAACGTTTTTGTTATCAAGTTTGTTATCCTTTTATTAAAGAAACTACTGATGGTGTTTCGGTAGGACCATCATTACCCTAATTTTTCTAACGATTTTGTCGTTATGGGTAATAGTTGGCTTTTGCCATTATAACGATATCTTATACGTTGTGTTAACGAAATTTCTAGTTTGAATTTGTTTCAACGAAAATCGATAATATGGACTATAGAGATTTGATCAATAGCATCCATCAAGAGCAGTTTAATCAATAGCATCGAGATTGTCATTGATAGCATTGAAATGTGCAACTTGTTTATTGATGCTATTTTAAAATGTTCTTTTTTGATTTATTATTATTTGAAATAATGTAAAAATAGTCGTTTTTTTAATTACATGCAAAGTGATATATTTTTATCACAATATCAGTGTATTAGCCTTTTCAGACTGCATGCGAAATCTAGCTGAAATGTCAGAAAATCCAGAAAAATTTGAGAATCGTCATTTCAAGCTGAAATCGATTGATTTCGCATGCAGTCTGAAAAGGCTACAAAGGTACATCTTTAAAAAGATAAAAACTGATTCAGCAACAATGCTGTTCCTAATCTAAAATATCTATATTAAATCATTGGAAGACGGTTTGTTTTCAAGGAACTTTTCTATTTATCACAATCCAAAGTTTGAAATAAATTCTTCATTGTAAGGAAATGAACAGCAAATAATTCATTTTCAAAATTAAATATTGCTATTAATGTTAATGCAGTTCTTTATGGGGTAAAAATAAATAGAAAACCACTCTAAGAAATACAGAAAATTAATTAAAATACGAAACACTATTGCTATATGTTGAATACCGCTAGTATTTTTAAATAGTTTCACAACAACAATAATCCACATTTGCCTAAAGTACAGCATCTGCAATAATTACAATTAAATTATTTTACTTTGTATTTATGATCTTTTCGTCGCAACTGCAATAAACAGAAATTTGTATTTATTTATTGAATATATTTTGCTAAAAGTAATAAAATCTATTTATGTTACTTCAAAATTATTTAGCAATATACATCTCTGTTTCGCGTGCCAAAAAAATATCAGGTTCTAAATCCACGATCATTTCTTTTAGAATCCTAATTATAATTCCATTTTTAAAAAGTTTGTTACATTGTGTGATTTATAGTGGGTAAATTTGTACGATTATTTCAAACAAACACAGGCCTCAGACATTATTTGTGGCATACAACTTAAGGTAAACTTTAGTTGTCGTTTTGGTCAAAGACCAAAACTATTCTGAGTTGACAAACAGTGTTGCCACTGACAAGAATTATTTCCTACCAAAATTTTGGGAAAAAACTACCAAAATCGTGAGGAACCTACCAACAAATTTTAACTATAAAAATTAATTTTTAGTGTATGTAATGCTTTTAATTGAAATATTTTTAGCAAAAACGGACGATTGAGCGCCAAAATAAAATAAATTCTTTAGGTCTTGTCTTTCCAAGTGAAAACCTAAATGCAAAACTTGAAAATACATTCGTCGAATATACTCTTTAAGGAAACTATCTTACTCAAGCATGAAACGTGAGTTAGAAATAAAACTTGTAATTTAGAAGGGAGTTGTTAGTTCCTCTTCTGTCGAGTATTTCATTGAATCTTAATTCATGATATAAGCTTATAAAGGGTGATTTTTTAAAAGCTATAGGGAAGTTTTTCAAAAAAAAAAACACATAAAATTCAGAAAAATGCATATCTTTATTTGAATCGATAGTACGGTCCATATAATTTAATGTTTGAAGGTTATTATTTTTTTTAATCGTCTATTTGTACAAAATATATAAGCTTAAACTATAAATTAACAACCAGTATATAATATAAATGTTTTTGTATACACTGTCTCATAAGCGGGTATACTTATTATGATATATATCTTTTTTAGAGTTTAGTATTCAATTTTACTATACAATAAATACGTATATAATTATAATTCATGTAACAAAAAATGATAAAAAACATTACTTTTGTATTGAAAGGATGTGATCAAAGCTACAGTCAAGGGGATAAAAAAAGTGTGGAAATCTTGTTATTCAGTAAGCCACCAATATTTTTTATTATTTATGTTTGGAAGTATGTTTACATCTCCGGAATAAATGCTTGTATCAAATCTTGTGTTGTCTATGTTAAGTTCATTACAATGTATAGCTTTAATATTGGCTCTCCTATAAATATGGTAAATTATAGGAACGCCATGTTCGTTCTGAATAAATCCTTTGCTATCTAGGTACAAAAAGGCATCAGGTGGAACATACCCCCTTTGTAGGGAGTTAGATATATATTCAGCACTGGCATAATATGGAGCCAAAATTAAATTATTTTCCGTACATTGTATGCTTCTCACTATATGGTTCCTAATAAGATGGATAATGAAATTATCAATTCTACCTACTTTAGATATATTGTACAGTTTCCTATTTGATATGTATATCGTATAGTTACTACTAGGTGATCTATAAAGGGCTGTGCATGCTCTCAGACATTTCCTTTCGAAAATACGTATTTTTTCCATATAGGATGGTGAAATATTAAACCAAATTTGGCAACCATATGTTAAGATTGGTCGTATTAAAGATTGATATAAAATGAGTTTGACCTTCGTATTGATATGTTGAGAAAAAAATAATGATTTGTATATAAAAAATGCGTTTTTCGCCTTTATTAATTGAGAGTTGATATGATGATTGAATATTTAACTATTTGTTTGTTTGGAATAGCCTCATTTCTATTCGATTTTATACCGAACTCTTTCCAGTGTGTTTTTATATCGATGTTGCATTTTCCAACTGGAGGACGAAATAGTATCGTTTCACATTTACTAATATTGATTTTAATTTTCCAGTCATACGCATACTTTTATATAACGTTGAAGTAATGCTGCAGTTTTTGGTTGATTTTTTTTACTTTATCATCCGCATGATAAATAATAATATCATCAGCAAAGCCAATGATATTTTCAATTTTATTCAGTAGATCATGTATAAACAAATTGAATAAAGTGGGTGAGTACCACCGTACCTTGTTGTAAGCCATTTACAATAGTAAACCTCATTGTACTTAATTGATTCATGTTGCTGATTAGGAATGTCTTGTTATTTAGCATATTATGTACTAATATAATTAGGTAAATTGGAAATTTATAAGAAATAAGTTTATATATTAAGCCAGGTATCCAAATACTATCAAATGCTTTTTCGAAATCTACTAGGCAAGAACCTGTATATAAAGATTTATTTAGGTTCCAGTTGATATTTGATACTAAAAAATGTACTGCATTTATAGTCGAATGTTTATGTTTGAATCCAAACTGCCTATTGTTGACTAAATCCATTCTCCTACAGAATTTTAATATATTGTTATTGACACAAGCTTCGAAGACTTTGCTAATATTTGGGAGTAAGCTAATAGCACGAAAGTTCCTTGGGTTGGTGATGTCCTTATCTTTCTTGGGCAAAATAATCACTTTAGCAACTTTCCATGCATGGGGAAAGTAGGAATTATTGAGCATGTTGTTGAAAAGAGTACAGTATTCCAGTACAATTGATTCTGGAATTTGTTTTAGAATTATATTGGGGATGTTGTCCACACCCGAAGATAGCTTACTTCTTAAGTTATTGAAAACGTATAAAATAACATCTTTAGTAATGAAAATGTCATTAGCATTGTTGTCATTTATCTCATTAGCCCTTTTAGATGCATTAAAAATTGTAATATTTGATTGGTTATTTTCATACTCAGTTTTTGTTTCTAAAAATCTGGAGAAACACCTATCAATGTCAATATGTAAGCTATTTTCAATATCTATTTCTTTGAAAGAATGAACAGATTCTAGATAAGATCCAATTACGTTTAGAATTTGATCTTTATCTTTAACCACAAAGTCATTACTATTGCTATCTCTTTCTAATTCAGTAGGATCAATTCCTACGTTTCTAAGCAAAATTTCTTTTCCTACTGGAATTTTTATTATCTTAATATCTATGGGTTGTGTTGATTTAAATTGTTTTTTTACTTCCCCAAACATATTGCTGGGGTTTTTATGGTCAATGTTTGAGAGCCTTTCTTGTAAGTGTTTGTTTACCGCCAGAACAAAGTTGTCACTGATAAGTTTTTTGATTAACTTTAATTTAATTTTAAGGAAATTTTTCTCTGTAGAGGTTAAAAAGATTTGTAGTCTATTGTATTTCTTGATAATACCCAGTATTTTGTTTTTTTCGGTTTGTAATTTTTTTATATCGGGTTAATAAATTTGGCAGTAGAATCATAGTTTTTAAATTTCAGGACCGATTTTTCAATTGAATTGTTTATATAGCGACGAATCGATAATAATTGATGGTCATCTTAACACTGGCCGATACAGCTGCGATATTTTCTTCAGTTCGCACTCTACGTAAGCGTGTTGGTGGTTTAATGTACAACAATGTAAATTTGGTGTGAAATTTAGTCACAATAGCCCGAATAGCCGCTTCAGTGGATCGATTAAACTGACCATAAAATGGAAGCGCGCGATGAACTTTCTTAACAGAGCACGCGTTTTGATAATAAAATTCAATAATTTGCAAGCGTTGTTCGTTTGTAGGACGATTCATGGTTAAATTATAGACCAAACTGAAGATGTTTGACAGGGAAACAAAACACGAAACGTGCGTCAGCTGTTTAAACCAGTGTTGCCAAAAAGATAATAGCTAAAGAATCACCCTTTATATTCTTGATCACGCGTTTTGATAATAAAATTCAATAATTTGCAAGCGTTGTTCGTTTGTAGGACGATTCATGGTTAAATTATAGACCAAACTGAAGATGTTTGACAGGGAAACAAAACACGAAACGTGCGTCAGCTGTTTAAATCCAGTGTTGCCAAAAAGATAATAGCTAAAAAATCACCCTTTATCTAAAGAACATTTCAATTAAAATACATTTAAATATATGTACTTACTCAATAAATATTTGGAATTTGTAAGTTTTTTCGAATTTTGCCCTACTCAAACACTTAAGCATGTGGGTTTTTAATTTTAATATTTCCTC
The DNA here is from genome assembly GCA_947397865.1 of Polietes domitor. Taxonomy (NCBI): domain Eukaryota; kingdom Metazoa; phylum Arthropoda; class Insecta; order Diptera; family Muscidae; genus Polietes; species Polietes domitor. Next base: position 45,901 of record CANDYM010000469.1, read on the forward strand.
CGGATACGTCTGCCATAACTATGTAGCATATATCATAAACAATTTGATCTAAATTATAATTCTCTTGTCTCAGTTGGTTTAAATTAACATCATGGGGGAAACTGTTTTTGAAACATCAAAACTCATAAAAATATTTTAAAAGGCTGATTCCATTCCTTAGAAATCATCGATTTAAAAAGCATATCTGCCGGTTAGAAATTCAAAATAAAAATTCGATCTGAACACTTTAATGGAGTGCTTCATAAAGTTATGACAATCATATATTAAGGGAAATGTAATGGTAAAGAGTGACTTTTAAGATGATTTTAATAATTTTCTGGTTCAAGCCTTGCTGCCGCCCCTTGCTAAATTTGACAATATTCAAGTATTCAATATCAAATGATCTCCACGTTTACATGTGACATCTTTTATTCTGGAAGGTAGGGACCAATTCAATATAAGTATAAACTTTTTATTCTTGTAAAATTCGACAAAACCTACCAAAATAAGGTTTTACCTACCATCCTACCAAACGAAAAATAACCTACCAATTTCGGTAGGAAAAGCCCAAAACGGCAACACTGGTGACAAAGTGTACTTAACATTAGCTAAAAACAATTGGTAGGATAACCCTGAAAATGAAGCTTTCATTTCCCGCTTCCTTCGCTAACTCCTAGATTTGTCTCTTTCGCACTCGTTAAACTTCGTTTGTGGCTAAGTCATCAAGAACAAATCAACTTCAATTTATTAGTTCTATGTCGGGATCTTCAAAGCGTGAACGGTCGTTGCGAACATTTTCTATTAATTTGCAAAAAAAAACGTGTGAAGTGTAATTTAATTAAAATGTTAGTGCACGTAACGTAGATCGGGTTCAACGTCGGGTTATAAAGTGTTCGTAAACTCAGTTTATGAGAAAAACTATCAATCGTTGTGTCGGTTTTCCTCGCGAGTGGTTATTTGTGTGTGTTGCTCTTTTAGTTACCGGGTGGTGCTGCGAAAAAGGTTCGCTAAAATGCTATTGAATTTGTCGTCGGTGTCTCAGTTTATGAGAAAAACTATCAATCGCTGTGACGGCTTTCCTCGCGAGTGTTTATTCGTGTGTGTGTCGTGTTTTGTTAGGAATCGGGTGGTGCTGCGCTAAAGGTTCGCTAAAATGTCTTTGCCTTTGTCGTCGGTGTATCTTTGCAACAACAAAATGAACATGAGAAAGAAGAAGCATGTTTAAGATTTACTGGGCAACAACAAAACGCAAATGAACGAATTGTGTGGAAGCTTCGTTTAATGATGTATGACCATTGTTTAGAGCTACGAAGTGCATGTGCAGCTTCCTTCGTCACTCTCTACAATACAATAAAGACAAAGCCATGTAAACGCATACAGCCGTAGGCTTTATTGAAATTAATTCTGCCAGTATTAGTGAAAATGAAATAAGAATGGACAATAATGAAGGTAAGTCTGTGCGCTGTACAATTTCTGCATTTTTCAATAAAATTATCAATAAAGTACCCTTGTTATGCCCAAAGAGCGTAACACTAACAGAGAAGAAAGCTCGCTCTTTGTATGTTAAGTTGCAGATAAAGAGTGATTTTTTTGAGGTTAGGATTTTCATGCATTAGTATTTGACAGATCACGTGGGATTTAAGACATGGTGTCAAAGAGAAAGATGCTCAGTATGCTTTGACATTTCATCATGAATCGTCTTACAAACGAACAACGCTTGCAAATTATTGAATTTTATTATCAAAATGCGTGCTCTGTTAAGAAAGTTCATTGCGCGCTTCCATTTTATGGTCAGTTTAATCGACCCACTGAAGCGGCTATTCGGGCTATTGTGACTAAATTTCGCACCAAATTTACATTGTTGGACATTAAACCACCAACACGCTTACGTAGAGTGCGAACTGAAGAAAATATCGCAGCTGTATCGGCCAGTGTTAATGATGACCACGAATTTTCGATTCGTCGCCGTTCGCACCAATTGGGTCTCTGTTACTCAAAAACGTGGAAATGCCAAAATTGGACTAAGCGGATGGACCACCTAAGACGCAGCCGCGGTCAACATTTAAATGAAATTATCTTCAAAAAGTAAATGTCATGGACCAATCTAACGTTTCAAATAAAGAACCGATGAGATTTTGCAAATTTTATGCGTTTTTTTTAAAAAAAAAGTTATCAAGCTCTTAAAAAATCACCCTTTATATGCCATGCCATGCTAACGAACAGAGATAACATTTGATTTAGCAAAATCAATTTGCTTGCTGTTATTTTCTGTTCTTATAAGGTTTCGCTTAGAAAAAAATTGACATTTGGCATACAAAGACATGTAGTTATTTTGTTTTCGTGGATAATTGTGTTTTCATTTTTCAATTTTTGCTTTTACATGTAAACATGTCAGAGAAATCAATATTAACTGTTAACCCTCAACATTGTACCCATAATAACAGTGGGATTCTTGTTTTGCATATAGTGTGTTGCTCCAAATTGCTTAACATGCTAAAAGTAAAATTTCTATTCTCGGTTGCAGACATCCTGTTATGACTGTTTTGAAATTCGTTAATAAAGTCGCCGCCATTTTTGACAATCATGTATTTTTGTGTAATGTAGATACTGCTGTCGATCAAAAACTACATTTTGAATTTGTTGATGTTCCGCCCTTTAGCATTTCAGATAACGGAAATAAACTTCCGGTTTTCTGGACCTATTATTAATATTCTCCAAATCAATACCGCGTCCAACTTTATCAAAATGTTGCAATTCTAAATACACTGTGCTATAAAAAACAAGTGAGGAAAGGCTAAAGTCGGGCGGGGCCGACTATATAATACCCTACACCACTCCCTGCGGATATACCTCGCTTTGATTACTAAACTCAGGTATTTCATTGGAGCAATTTTATGTAGTTCATATAAATTATACAGTTACTATAAATTCATCTTTAGTCAAATTTAATGAATATGGTAAATAATAAAGTAATTAACATGATGTGGAAAAATTGATCAAGATCCAATGATAAATACAGATTATACAGCGGTAATAGGATGAATCGGATGGACATTTGAAGGGGGCCTATACCAACGCTTGAGGCCTGTGAAATATAATATGTAAACTTTGGCCAAAATCGGTTAAACATTCGGGAGCAACATTTCTATTGGGACTATATCTAAATCTGAACCGTTTCAAGTTGGATTATAAGATGTTGTGCAAAATTTAAAGAAAATCGGGTACAATATGTGGATTCTAGAGCGGAAAAAGTCACATCGGGAGCGACATTTGTATGGGGGCTATATCTAAATCTGAGCCGATCTTACCGAATTTCACCACAGGTGTTTTTAGTTGCATTGTAAGATGTTGTACCAATTTTCAAGAAAATCGGGTACAATATGTGGATTCTTGAGCGGAAAAAGTAAAATGGGGAGCGATATTTGTATGGGGGCTATATCTAAATCTGAACCGATCTTACCCATTTTCGGCATAGGTGTTTCTAGTTGGATTATAAGATGTTGTGCCAAATTTAAAGAAATTTGGATACAATATGTGGTTTCTAGAGCGGAAAATGTCAAATCGGGAGCGACATTTGTATGGGAGCTATATCTAAATCTGAACCGATCTTAGCCACTTTCTGCAGAGGTGTTTCTAGTTTGATTATAAGATGTTGTGTCAAATTTAAAGAAAATCGGGTACAATATGTGGTTTCTAGAGCGGAAAATGTCAAATCTGGAGCGACATTTGTATGGGAGCTATATCTAAATCTTAACCGATCTTAGCCACTTTTTTCAGAGGTGTTTCTAGTTTGATTATAAGATGTTGTGTCAAATTTAAAGAAAATCGGGTACAATATGTCGTTTCTAGAGCGGAAAATGTCAAATCGGGAGCGACATTTGTATGGGAGCTATATCTAAATATGAACCGATCTTAGCCAATTTCTGCAGAGGTGTTCCTAGTTGGATTATAAGATGTTGTGCCAAATTTAAAGAAAATCGGATACAATATGTAGTTTCTACAGCGGAAAATGTCAAAACGGGAGCGACATTTATATGGGGGCTATATCTAAATCTGAACCGATCTTACCGAATTTCTGCATAGGTGTTTCTAGTTGGATTATAAGATGTTGTGCTAAATTTCAAGAAAATCGAGTATAATATGTGGTTTCTAGAGCGGAAAATGTCAAATCGGGAGCGACATTTGTATGGGAGCTATATCTAAATCTGAACCGATCTTACCCATTTTCGGCATAGGTGTTTCTAGTTTGATTATAAGATGTTGTGCCACATTTAAAGAAAATCGGGTACAATATGTAGTTTCTACAGCGGAAAATGTCAAATCGGTAGCGACATTTGTATGGGGGCTATATCTAAATCTGAACCGATCTTACCGAATTTCTAGGTGTTTCTAGTTGGATTATAAGATGTTGTGCTAAATTTAAAGAAAATCGAGTATAATATGTGGTTTCTAGGGCGGAAAATGTCAAATCGGGAGCGACATTTGTATGGGGGCTATATCTAAATCTGAACCGATCCTACCGAATTTCTGCATAGGTGTTTCTAGTTGGATTGTAAGATTTTGTGTCAATTTTAAAGAAAATCGGGTACAATATGTCGTTTCTAGAGCGGAAAATGTCAAATCGGGAGCGACATTTGTATGGGAGCTATATCTAAATCTGAACCGATCTTACCCACTTTCTGCATAGGTGTTTCTAGTTGGATTATAAGATGTTGTGCCACATTTAAAGAAAATCGGGTACAATATGTAGTTTCTACAGCGGAAAATGTCAAATCGGTAGCGACATTTGTATGGGGGCTACATCTAAATCTGAACCGATCTTACCGAATTTCTGCATAGGTGTTTCTAGTTGGATTGTAAGATGTTGTGCCACATTTAAAGAAAATCGGGTACAATATGTCGTTTCTAGAGCGGAAAATGTCAAATCGGGAGTTACATTTGTATGGGGGCTATATCTAAATCTGAACCGATCTTATCCAATTTTTTCATAGGTGTTTCTAGTTGAATTATAAGATGTTGTGCCAAATTTAAAGAAAATTGGATACAATATGTGGTTTCTAGAGCGGAAAATGTCAAATCGGGAGCGACATTTGTATGGGAGCTATATCTAAATCTGAACCGATCTTACCCACTTTCTGCATAGGTGTTTCTAGTTGGATTATAAGATGTTGTGCCACATTTAAAGCAAATCGGGTAGAATATGTAGTTTCTACAGCGGAAAATGTCAAATCGGGAGCGACATTTGTATGGGGGCTATATCTAAATCTGAACCGATCTTACCCACTTTCTGCATAGGTGTTTCTAGTTGGATTATAAGATGTTGTGCCACATTTAAAGAAAATCGGGTACAATATGCCGTTTCTAGAGCGGAAAATGTCAAATCGGGAGTGACATTTGTATGGGGGCTATATCTAAATCTGAACCGATCTTATCCAATTTTTTCATAGGTGTTTCTAGTTGAATTATAAGATGTTGTGCCAAATTTAAAGAAAATTGGATACAATATGTGGTTTCTAGAGCGGAAACTGTCAAAACCGGAGCGACATTTGTATGGGAGCTATATCTAAATCTGAACCGATCTTACCCAATTTTTGCATAAAAGTTTAAGTTGGATTATAAGATGTTGTGCCAAATTTAAAGAAAATCGGGTACAATATGTGGTTTCTAGAGCGGAAAATGTCAAATCGGGAGCGACATTTGTATGGGAGCTACATCTAAATCTGAACCGATCTGACCCAATTTTTGCACAGGTGTTTCTAGTTGGATTGTAAGATGTTGTGTCAAACTTAAAGAAAATCGGGTACAATGTGTCGTTTCTAGAGCGGAAAATGTCAAATCGGGAGCGACATTTGTATGGGGGCTATATCTAAATCTGAACCGATTTGCCTCAAATTAAATAGCGTTCGTCCTTGATCCACAAAACTTACTTGTGCCAATTTTTGTTAAGATCGGACTATAATTGCGACCTGTAGTTTGATTACAACAATAGATGGACAGACAGACGGACAGACAGACGGACAGACAGACAGACGGACATTGCTAAATCGACTCAGAAAGTGATTCTAAGTCGATCGGTATGCTTAACAATGGGTCTATCCCGCTTCTTTTTGGGTGTTACAAACGAATGCACAAAGCCATAATACTCTCGTGGAGTGTATAATGACATAACTTTCACGATTTTGAATTTAAAACAATTTTGTTTCTGAAGTCTTGCTTATAGCCTCAAACTGAAGCTGCGTACACATTTTCATCGAAATCGCAGACCTAACATGAAATTATTGATCGGTTTCCCATGGAAGTACTCCATAGTCACTTATGAATATAAGCCCTCGTTATATATTCTTGTGCGTCATACGATTCTAAGACGATCTAGCCACGTCCGACCTGTCGTCCGACGTCTGTTGAAGGCACGCTAGAGCGGTTGGGAATGGGCGAAATAGGTACTTAACAAGTACAGAAAATACCCAAAACATTCTGTGTATTTAAACATGTTTTCCAAATATGTCTGAATATATTTACTTGATATTTTGTACAACAACAGCTAGAAACACGTAATTCAGTGTGTACATATCTCTAATTGAGTAGACACGTAAAATAAAGGTTTTATCAAATTAGTACTTTTAAGGGGGGAAATATGGAAAAAGGGATAAAATTGGTATCAACCAAGTGGCTGCAGCTAGAATAACGAAATTCCGAATGTACATGCCTATGACTGTATATATGTATGTGCAAAATCAAGGAAATTTTCAAAAAATTTACTATTATGGAGAAACTGTGAGACAAGGAATAAAATTAGTATCAAAACAAGTAAGGAAAGGCTAAAGTCGGGCGGGGCCGACTATATGATAAACTCCACTTTCTATCAGAATACAATTCAAGTTGGTAAAAAAGTGAAAACGGGAAGAATTTTTGTATGTTTCCTAATCACAGGCTAATATGACCTGGTCCAATTTGTCAAATTGAGTAGAATATTTGTATCGGGACTATATCCAAACATGGAACGAATTGACTAACTTTCACAACCAATTTGAAGAAATTCGGTGAAAATATGTGGTTTATAGAGTGGAAAAAGTGAAATCGGGAGCGTGAAATGTATGTGGGAGCCAGGGCCGTGCGCAGCGGGGGTTTGGGGGTTCAACCCCCCCCCCCGAAGAGGATTCGAACATATACTTTTTAAAACCTTCTATATTTTCTGAAGCAATAGAATATAGAATTTTTAAGGTCATTTTAAAATAACTCGTCTGAAATGGTAATTTTGCAGTAAAATTACGAAAATTATATAAAAAATCGTGGACACTTTCTTGAATTTCGGACAAATGTTATGAAAAATACAAACAAACTAAACGAATTGTGCCAATTTCAAGATTGTGTAGTGCTAATTTCGCTAATGGATACCAAATTGTTCGGAAAATTTTCATTTTTATTAACCGATACCACTCCTTGACATTCGACTAGAGCTATATCATATGACCTTTTAATTGTGTACTGCAATAAAAGTTTAGAAATTTACTAACAAAATATTTTAGTAGTTTCAAAAAAAATGTAGATAAGAATCACTATGAAATCTAAAATATTCTTAATAAAAGCAAATAATTAGCTTGATGTAAAATTTGCTATTGGACATTTTTATGGAGCTGTATCTAAATCTGAACCGATGTGTCCTAATTTCATCACAGATGCAACAACGACGGTTTCTGTTACTTCCAATGTTTTGGGAGTTTGCAATTATAATACAAATCCATTTCGACAAACGAAGAAACTGTTTGATATACATAAACTTATTTCTCTTTGTTCATTTTCAACAACTGATGACATGTTTAACGCAAACAAACTAATTTTTCCCACAAAAGAAACTCAAAACGATTTTCACGTGTTTAAAATTTCGTTTCTACGACTTTTTCTCTGCGTGTAGGTCTCTATTTTAAAATCTACTTTAAAGTTGCAAAACTATAAGAAATGAGTTTTAACTTACTAACATGTTTGTTATATTTATCACTTATGTCAAATATTAGTTAGTATTAGTTAGAGTTAGTTTTTTTTGTACATATGTTACAAGTATTATCCAAAAGAGAAACAACAAATTCAGTAACTTGGATCTACGAGGGAAAACGAAACTCTAAAATACCTATTATTTGGTTTTTTTGAATTAAAATTTCTAGTTGTTTCTTCTTGCATTTCACCGAATACAAAAAAAACTGTATTTGTTATTCGAATTTATACATATTTAAGATTATAAAAATGTAGAAACATTTCCAAATATTTTCTATTTAATCGGAATATGCGTATAAAGATTTTGAGTAAACATCCTGTTACTCATGTCCTATATAAATTAAAAACCCCCTATTTAGACCCATACTTTGTCAAAAAGCATATCCAATTTTCTGCATTTATCATAAAAAAATGCGGCACTGAAGGTTTTATCGCCGAGGAATTTGATCGTTTTTTTGTAATTATTCTTTAAAATATATATCGAGGGCTTATATTGAAAAGTGGCTATAAACCATTTTCTCGATAATGAGTTTTTGATGCCAAAGAAAAGATTTGTTTCTAAAGCCATTTTTTTAATTTTCTGATTTGGCTATCCCCTCGCACGTTAGTTTGTGACTGCATAAGTGGCTATGAACATAAAAATAATAGAAATAAAATAGTTCAACAATGGAGCAGCATAAAACCGAAGGTTATAATTTGCGACAACGATTTTGTTTAAAACAGTTTTCTAGATTTAGGGCATATCTTTCTATCAAATTCCATCATTTCGCGTTAATAGCATTTTGATCAAAAATTATGAAAAGTATATTTAGAAAAACCGGCGTAACTTTTTTATATTGATAATACCAAAATATTTCTTCGGCGTGTGATTGCTGACTTCATGAGGAAAATATGTGTATGAAAAGTTTCAGAATTATGAATGAAGAAAGTTAAAATATAAGGAATTGCAACGGCGAATTTTGGATTTTTCATCAATTACAGCGACTTTCGCGACTGGCTACATATATGTTACAAGCGACCAATCTGACGGATGAAGCAGGAATCTTTAAATTCGCTGCTTTCTATATAACATTGCCAAGATTCCATGAAAAAAGTTATGGAGTTTACAATAAATCTTATTTATATATTTGGGCATAAATGGCTATGTGCTTATTTCAACATTCATAGTATAGTGCTCAATTTTAAACATACAAAAGTGGCTATGAACCATGAAACCGCGAATAATAGGAAATTTTGAAACCTTTTTAATAGTAGCAATTTTTGGATTAAACTGTAACCCATTTTGGATTAAACTGTAGTAGAATGATTAATAATTTCTCTTCAAATTAAGGAAAAAATCAGTTTTTTCTTTATGTTTTTGTTTATAGCCACTTATGAATATAAGCCCTCGATGCTGTCTATCAACAGACACTTTTCTGCTATTACAGCTGTTTTTTGGCATAAAAGCAGTTTTCTGCAATCTTACATCACTATTCACATTGCTAAAGAGTTTGCAGTCTGCTAAAATTGGCTGTTGTTAATTAAAATATAAAAATAGATAAGCGTTCATAAGAGAGTTTAGCTCGAATTTTGTTTTATATTAGCAAGGGTCAATGTGCGTACCATATATATTGCTAAAAACAGCAAACAGCTGTTTACCATCTCAGCAGATACAAATCTGCTGTCTCTTTTTTAACAGCAGAAAATCTGCTCTTTCTGCTTTCTTTTACTGACATATTCCTTTGAGTGTACTGATAGATGGATTACTGAAATGCAATTTTGCCGACAGTGTCTGTCGGACGAATGTATCAAAATATTTCTCGAAGATCCTGACAATAAAATATGAGTGGTTTCCAAACGCTCCAGTAAAAATTTCCTTAAAAGTTGAAAAATTAACTAAGTATGAATAAAGTTTCCTTCTTTCAAAGCCATAGTAAATAGTTCATTTACTAGAAAAAGGGTAGTAGATTTACTTTAGATCCTTTGGATCTAATAAAAAATTCTTACAATTGAGTAAATTCAAACTTATGTGGAAGAATATTTTCAAGGTTTTAAGTGAGAAAAAATTCCATTTAAGAAATTTTAACTTAAAAATGTGTTTTTCCAAAATTAAGTTAAAATGTTTATTGAAATTTAAGCCGAGTTCTTCATACATTTAAGTATTAATGAACTTATAAAAAAATTTGAAATTTCTCGTTCGTTTGCAAGACTTATTTCATAAATACTTTATGAATTATTCTAAACAAGCACTGCGAAGGCTCCTATCTTGTCTTCGCAACAATCATGGAGTAATAGCTCAACTCATTATTGCAGATGTACATGAAACTCTGAAGCAAAACTATTTGTTTGATTTTTTAGTTAAATTGAACTTATTTTAATTTCGCCTTTTTTCCTTGTATAAAATAAAATTTACCTCAGTTTATGTAAAAATTTACTCGTTTTGAGGAAAAAAATCAGCAAAATAGTCCTCAGTTTGAGTAAATATTTACTTGATTTGAGTAAACATTTACCTAGTTTTAGGAAATTTTCAGCAAATTTTTCTAAGATTTAGTAAAAATTTACTTAGTTTTAGGAAAATTTGGCTTAAATTTAGTAAAAAAAATACTATGTTTTAGGAAAAAATACTTAGATTTAGGAAAATTTCAGCAAAATTCTACTTATATTTAGTAAGTAGTTAATTTTAACTCATTATAGGTTATCTTTTTTATGAGTGTAGATGAAACCCCCCCCGGGGAAAATCCTGCGCACGGGCCTATATATAAATCTGAACCGATCTGATCCATTTTCACCATGGATGTTCCTAGTTTAAATATAAAATGTTTTGCTAAATCTGAAGACAATGTGATACAATATGTTTTTTCTGGAGAGGAAAAAGTCAAATCGGGAGCGAAATTTGTATGGGAGCTACATATACAAATCTGACCTATTTTCACCACAGGTGTTCCTAGTTTAAATATAAGATGTTTTCACAATTTTGAAGCAAATCTGTTGTAATATGTGGTATCTAGAGTGAAAATAGTCAAATCGGTAGTGAAATTCGTATGGGGCCAATATCTAAATCTGAATCGATTTTCTCCAAATTAAATAGCGTTCGTCCTTGTCCAGAAAAACTTCGTTGTGCAAAGTTTCGTTTGGTTCTGGCTACAATTGCGACCTGTATCGTGATTACAAGAATAGATGGACAGACAGACAGACGGACAGGCAGACTGACATTGCTAAATCGATTCAAAACGTGATTCTAAGTCGATCGGTATAATTAACAATGGGTCTATCTCGCTTCCTTGTAGGTGTTACAAACAAATGCACAAAGCCATAACACTCTCGTGGAGTGTATAAATAGCTGCATTTAGAATAATGAAAATCGGTGTATATTTCTCTCAGGTTGCGTAGATTTGAAATATAATGTGATACTTCGATACTCGCACTTTTTAGACCAAACAAGTAAAAAGGCGTTAAGTTCGGCCGGGCCGAATCTTATATACCCTCCACGACGGAGTGCCTTCCACAGTATTACCGGCAGATTAGTGGCTGTCGGCTTTACAGCTGCTAATATCTGGTAATGAAGTGTGCACAAAACCATGACAAACATGTGTATAGAAACCACGGTATATTAGATTGAAGCTACACCAGGCTTGGCATGTAATAGGAGCATTCCTGTAAGAGAACATCTATATAAAAAGAAATGGAGTTAGAAGATTTTTTTTGGCAATATCGACTATTCACCGACATTACTGGAAACTGATCCTAATTTAATAGAAAATATGACTATCCAATAAATATGATATTAATTCACGAATCAGATTTAATAATAAACTCAATAATTCTAATTGGAATTCCTCTCGAAGACGGCGTGAAGCAAGCCATAAAATATTCCGAAAAACGCCATTCACGAAAAAACTTAAGAATTAATTACAATAACGATTTAAATGAATGTTGTTACACCAGTAGAATCGTTTAAGCAAATTTAAGACTAAATATTGGAAGAAATTTGTCATTTCAAAAACCAAATTGATGAAGTGGAATTGAAACTGAACTAAAATAACTGTTATCGCAAATATTTAACACTTTATATTTTTTTAATTTTTTCTATATACTCAATTTTTTTATAAATTTCTCAAAATAATTTTGTATGTTTTTATTATTTCTCTTATATTTGGTTCATAAAGTTATGTTGGATATATATAAATTTAAATATGTTCAGAGCACATGGAAAACACATTTAGAATTATCTTAGAGTGTTTTTGGATGATGTAATCATTTTAAAACATCAAGACCAAAATTGAAAATAATTAATTGTTTGTAAAACACAAACGGAATTGACATAAATGGGGTTAATATACTCCTGAGGACCTTTCAAACAAGTTATAAAACTTTAAAATCGGTGAAACGGATTGCGAAATACAAGGATTTGAATATACAATCGTCAGCAAGATTTTCAATTTTTTTCGTGGAGATTGCAATGTCTAGAACTCTGCAAACAAAATTTTAACATTTTTTGCCTAAGACACGTGTAAAAAAATTTTTAGAGAAGAATATTTTCTGAAAATTTCGGGAAAATCGGAGCGATATGGATGTTTTTGGCCGGTTTGACATGGAATGACTCATATATTGTGTTTTAACCATCTCCAATTTTTTCGAAATTTCATCCGTAATCATATAGCATAGATATAGCAAATAAAGCATGTACCAAATTTCAGATTTCTACGATAATTCCTTCTAGTTTTGGCCATTCGTTGTATGAAACCATGACACTGTGAGCCGTTTGCTTGGTACCAATTTCATCCCGTTTCGAGCCTAAAGGTACGAATATCGAAATATATCTTTATTTTTCGCATCTACAGTCAGTCAGAGCAATGTACACATCGAATTTCATTAAAAAACTACAAATTTTGAAAAGATCCTTTATGTTTCGCTCCTATACAGTCAGATGAATGCATGCACCAAATTTCATGATTTCAACTTCAGTGGTTGGGTTGGTACCATTTTTATCCCTCTTTTAAAATTGTATCCCATAAAAATACGAAAAATCGAAAAATTCCCTTTATTTTAAGTGTCTGTGTAATTATAGGGATGTACATTAGAGCGTACCAGGTTACAAGTAAAAAAAAAGTTCGCCGTACACCTTCGAATATGAAGTATTATTGAAAGGTAGTTTCAAAAAAATTTTTTTTATTTTTTTATGCCGAACGTAGGGGTCGCGCTTTTACATTTTTATACACTCCACGAGAGTATTATGTCTTTGTGCATTTGTTTGTAACACCCAAAAGGAAGCGAAATAGACCCATTGTTAATTATACCGATCGACTTAGAATCACTTTTTGAATCGATTTAACGACGTCCGTCCGTCTGTCCATCTATTCATGTAATCAAAGTACAGGTCGCAATTGTAGCCAGAACCAAATGAAACTTTGCACAACAAAGTTTTTCGGGATAAGGACGAACGCTATTTAATTTGAAGAAAATCGGTTCAGATTTGGATATAGCCCCCATACGAATTTCACTCCCGATTTGACTCTTTTCACGCTAGATACCACATATTACAACATATTTTCTTCAAACTTGGCAAAACATCTTACATTTCAACTAGAAACACCTATGGTGAAAATTGGTCAGATCGGTTCAGATTTAGATATAGCCCCCATACGAATTTCACTCCCGATTTGACTTTTTCTGCTGTAGAAACCACATATTTTAATAGGTGTGCTTCAAAATTGGGAAAACATTTTATATTTCAACTAGAAACACCAACGGTGAAAATGAGCCAGATCGGTTCAGATTTAGATATATCCCCCATTTCAATCCCAATTTGACTTTTTCTGCTGTAGAAACCACATATTTTAACAGATCTTCTTCAAAATTGGCAAAACATCTTCTATTTAAACTAGAAACACCCATGAAACACACCAAATCAGCCAGATCGGTTCAGATTTAGATATTGCCCACATAAGAATTTCACTCCCGATTTGAGTTATTCCGCTCCAGAAACCACATATTTTAACAGATTTTCTTCAAATTTGGCAAAATATCTTATATTTGCATGAGAAACACCCAGGATGAAAATGAGTCAGATCGGTTCAGATTTATATATAGCTCTTATACAAATTTCGCTCCCGGCTTGATTTTTCCGCCCAGAAACCACGTATTTTCATCGAATTACTTCAAATTGATAACTGGAAGAACCTATTGTGAAATGGGTCATTCCATGTTTGGATATAGCCCCGATTCAAATATTCTTCTCGATTTGACAAATTGAACCAGGATATATTAGCCTATGATTAGGAAACATACAAAAATTCTTCCCGTTTTCACATTTTTTCCGAATTGAATTGTATTCTGATCATATAGTCGGCCCCGCCCGACTTTAGCCTTTCCTTACTGGTTCTATATAACTTCTGCATTTATAAACGGATTTTAAAGTGTGATACATCGATGTTTTTGTTTCGACGAGGCCGATTTTTTTGTCTTTGAAGTCATTGAGCTCAAGCATGATTCATGATTTTATGCGAGCTTTAATTTTCTGATATTAGAGTGGTACATTAGGGTAGTAGCAACTGAGATATGATGGGTAAGTACCAGAAGGGGGTGCTTGAGCTCAATGACTTCAAAGACAAAAAATCGGCCTCGTCGAGACAAAAACATCGATGTATCACACTTTAAAATCCGTTTATAAATGCAGAAGTTATATAGAAAAATGTTAAAGCGCGACCCCTACGTTCGGCATAAAAAAATAAAAAAAATTTTTTGAAACTACCTTTCAATAATACTTCATATTCGAAGGTGTACGGCGAACTTTTTTTTGAGGTACGCCCTAATGTACATATCGATGCACATTTCATGTTTCTAGCTGTTGTCGTATCATTGGTACCATTTTTATCCCTTTTTGCCCCATTCAACCGCTTAAATTTTCTTTTTGTATTTTTTGGTGTTTTCACGTTGGTAGAGTAATGTCAACAAATATCAAGTGTATAAAAAGCAAACATCTTCAAAAAATTGCTAGAAAACCTAAATATTAGGGGGTACTTTCTGTCCTCGGCCTCTGGGCCGATTTCACCCACTTTCAATCCTAAGCGACCTGCAACCATAAGACACATTTACGGGAAATTTCTTCCTCCTAGCTCATTTCGTTCGGCAGTTAGCGTGCTTTCAACAGACAGACAGACGGACATGGCTAGATCGTCTTAGAATTTTACCACGACACCGAATATATATACTTGATGGGGTCTCCGATGAATATTTCAAGGTGTTACAAACGGAATGACAAAGTGAATACACTCACATCCTGAAGGTGGAGGGTATAAAAAGCAGCCGACCAAATTGCTGCAGATAGACAATCTTTCGATTAGCAACAGGGGATAAAATGGTACCAATCAAATGGCTGCAGCTAGAGTCATACCTTTCTGAATAATTACTTTGATATATATATAGTCAAGGGCACTTATACGTGAAGTCAGCATCTTCTATTCTGCTGGTAATGCGGAGGAATGCAATCCGTCGTGGAGGGTATATAATATTCGTCCCGGCCGAATTTAACGCATTTTTACTTGCTTTTTTCTTCAAGGGTTTAATTTGAAGTAAAAACTATAGCCTTACGAAACAAGTAGGAAAAGGCTAAAGTCGGGCGGGGCCGACTATACGATACACTCCACTATCTATCCGAATACAATTCAATTCTGTAAAAATAGAAAACACGAAGGATTTTTGTATGCTTCCTAATCATAGGCTAATATGACCTGACCCAATTTGTCAAATCGAGAAGAATATTTGTATCGGGGCTTTATCGAAACATGGAATGAATGTGACCCACTTACACAATAGGTTCTTCCAGTTCAAGTCTAACGTGTTATGCTCAATTTGAAGAAAATCGGTGAAAATACGTGGTTTATGGGGCGGAAAAGGTCTAATCGAGAGTGCAAATTGTGTGTGAGCTATATATAAATCTGAACCGACCTGACCTATTTATTTAGTTCAAACAAAATATGCCACATCGGTTAAGATTTATATATAGCTCTCATGCAAATGTCTCCTCCAATTTGACTTTTTCCGCTCTAGAAACCACACATTTTAACAGATTTTCTTCAAATTTGTCAAACCAGGTCATATTTCAACTAAAAACATCTATGGCGATAGTGGGCCATATCGGTTCAGATTTATATATAGCTCCCATAAAAGTGTCTCCCCCGATTAGATTCTTTCCGCTCTAGAAACCACACATTATAACAGATTTTCTTCAAATGTGGCAAAACAACTTATATTTCAACTCGGAACTGCTCTGGTGAATATGGGCCAGATCGGCTCAGTGATATATATGTAGCTCCTATACAAATTACGCCACTAATTGATTATTTCTGCTCTAAATAAAGGGTGTTTTTTATTGGGGTATAGAACTTTAAGTTGGCATCACTTTTTTAACTGGCGGCCATTTTGTCAGCTGTCAAGTGATTAATATTTAGTTTGGTTTGTCATTTCATCATGAACAGGTTGACAAAAGAACAACGCTTGCAAATCGTGCAAATTTATTTCGAAAGTAATGGTTCAGTTCGCGAAGTTCACCGCAAGCTCCGTCCATTTAGCGCACGTCACAATCGAATTATTGAAGGAAACATTCGATGAGCGCATAATTTCGCGGAATGGACCTGTCAATTGGCTACCAAGATCGTGCGATTTGACATCATTGGATTATTTTCTTTGGGGATATGTAAAGTCGCTCGTCTACGCCAACAAACCAGAAACGTTAGGTGACTTGGAAGCCAACATTCGTGGCGTTGGTTGAAAATTGGACCTGTAGAATTGGCTATATTCGAGCCAGCCGCGGCGGCCACATGCCCGAAATCATATTTAAACATTAATGGCATAAAATTATCCTTCCAATAAAGCCAAATTGATGGACATTAAAACGATTTTCTTGTGTTTTATTTCAATTCGAAGTTCTATACCTCAATAAAAAACACCCTTTAGATAGCATATTTGAACAGATTTTCTTCTAATTCGGCACATCAGCTAATATTTCAAGTATAAACATCTATGGCGAAGGTGGGTCACATCGGTTCAGATTCATATAAATATCCCATATAAAGGACAACCCGATTTGATGCTTTCTGCTCTAGAAACCACATAGTTAACAGATTTCCATCAAATTTTGGGAAACGTCTTATATTTCAACTAGAAAACATTTGCTAAAAATGGTCAGATCAGATTTATATATAGCTCCCATTCAAAGTAAGTGTTCAAATTTTCTTACGAATACAGAGAGAAGTATGCAATTTGCAGTATATTCTCCTCTTATATCTGTATCGTATATCACCCGATTCAAATGTAACGACCACAGTGTTTAATGACTAGGTGTAGGGTATCATATAGTCGACCACGTCCGACTTTAACCTTCCTTACTTGTTATTAACTGGATATTTTATTTAAAAATACGATGGAACATATTTTATGGCATAATTTTTGGCAAATATCAATTGTGTCACTACAAAAAGCAAGTTTTTGACGAACCAGTCTGACAAAATACACAATTTAAACAAATATTTGTTATAGAAGAATTAATTATAACACTGTCCGACAGTCCGTATTACACTAGAATCAAATGATATACATACATCTGAAACTATAGGTGAAATAGAGTTAATTGGCGTTTTTAGTTTTTCATTTTCTCATCTTGTTGCCCGTTTAAAGGCAATTTTTCAAAAATTATTTTTAATACTTATTCCCACCCCTATGACACCGGTATAAATGCCAAATCAAAGAGGAGAATGTGTGCTAAAAATACTAAAAATTTCTAGCTTCTATCTGTAAAACTTTAGTATTAACAATCATATAAAATGTTGTCTCTGAAAAAGCAAGATTTGAATAAGCTAGAAAAACTAAGTGGTTAATTTGAAATAGATATCAATGCTGAACTAACACAGATAAGAACATGATATTTGAAGTATTTTAATAGATATTCTCCTCTTCAATTTCACACTAATACCGTTATCATAGGGAACTTTGTAGTCCTGTGAAAGGGCAACAGGATGAGGAAATGAAAAACTAAAAACGCCAAGTAACTCCATTTGCCTATAGTTTCATACGTATATCATCCGGTTCAAGTATAACGACATTTTTTAAAAATTGTCGTACGGTGTAATCTACTACCCTAGAGGGGTAATAATACAAATGGGACCCTTATTGATCACTTGCAAAGTAGGTATTCTTTATTGAAATATAACATGATCTACAAAAATGTATCAAGATCCATTATAAGATGTGGATTCAAGAGCGATAATAGTATGAACTGTGGGCCGATTTGTATGGGGGCTATACAAAAACATTGACCTATATAGCTGGCTTTCAAAGTAGGTGTTTCTAGTCTAAATATAAGATTGTGTGAGAAATGTGATCAAGATCCGATATAAAATGTGCATTTTAGAGCAGTAATATTGTAAATCGAAGGTACATTTGTATGGAGGCTATATCAAAACATGGACCCATGTGGTCCACTTTCTCGTTAGCTGTTCCTAGTTCAAATAAACGTCAAGTTTGTTTTCTGCATTTCATTTGACATTTCTCAATTGCAGACTAACTCAATTTGAACCATGGAAAGATACGCAATCGAGCAACGCGTTAAAGTTATTAAGGCTTATTATGAAAATGGTCGTTCAAATCAAAATGCATATCATGCACTTCGTGTTTTTTTCGGTCAATTTAATAGTCCAAATGTGCGTACAATCGAAAAAATCGTGCAAAAATTTGAGCAAACCGGGTCAACCAGCTCGTACTGCAGAAAATATTACTGCTGTTTGGGATAGTGTGGCTGAAGAGCCGTCCACCTGAACTCGACGTCGTGCCCAACAATTGCACCTCTTACACTCGTCGTTGATGAACATTATGCATAAAGACTTGCATTTACACGCTTACAAGGTGCAATTGACTCAAGAACTAAAGACTCTTGGCCATTCCAAACGTCATCAATGGTCAGAATGGTGACAATAAATAGCAAAAGTGGATGATCAATTTTCGAAGAAAATCATCTTCAGTGATGAGGCACATTTTCACCTCAGTGGATTCGTCAATAAGCAGAATTGCCGCATTTGGGCGAATGATAACACTAGTCAACAGTCAAAATGTACTCGGGATGCGATAATTTTTTCTGTGTAGATAACCTTGACATGAGCTCGAAAAACGCAATAAAAATTTTTTTTTCGTTTGGTTTTTGTTTTATTTTTTTTTTTTTTTTAATTTTAAAAAATTTTTTTTGGTTAATTTGTTTCGTCCGGCATAACTCGGGAACCACTAGCCCGATTTAAATTGAATTAAATTATAAAAAATTTAAAATTACAATTCCCTTAATCTGTTCATATATTGTTTTCCTATACAAGCAACAGTTTCCAAGTTAAAAATGAATATATAAAGGAAAAAACTTATTTTTTGCCTAAAGATTTAAATTTTTTTTTTTTAAAATCCATAAAAAATCCAAAATGAAAAAAAATGTCAAATCTTATTACTTTTACGTAAAGTCACATAACCTATGAGCAAAATGAGACAAAGATCATGAAAATCGATGCACGCGTTTCGCTTTTATTCGCAATTGAGTAAAGGTATGAATTTCAAAAATTTGCTCGACATATGCACAACTTTGTCTATGGTAAGGTTTTTTCTTTTTTTTTTGATTCTCAGAATTAACAAAACGGAATAAACAAAGGGTTATTTAATTTTTATGATTGCGTAAGCAAAGTAATAAACGCTAATAAATGTGCGTGAACAATTAAAAGGAAAAAAGGAAAGGGGACTTTTTTAATTATTTGGGTTTTCCGTTGGCTACCTGTAGATTTTTTTACAGAAATGCAACCCACATTTAAGGGTGGTCATTATTCGGAAAATTTAAGACTCACACATGGTGAAACAGGTATGTAGCCACCGTAAAAAAATGTACACCCATTTATAAGTACCTGTCAGTAAAATACTAAACAATACACAATTTTACTCATTCAACAAGTGTCGACGAACGCGATAGTTAAAATGAGCAAACGTTCGCGAGGATTTGAATGCAATACCAATCCAAGTAATTTTTGTTACATGTGCGGAGAATACGTTTCTGAAAAAAACAAGCGTTGTTTTTCACCTAAATTGAGAGATTCATTTGAAGAGAGCTTCAATTTAAAGGTCTCAAACATAGATGAGCGGTGGTCACCAAGTGCTCTATGTCCAAGGTGCTACGTACAGCTAGCTGACTCAAGGTAAGTGTAGATTACGAAATTCAAGAACATATATAACTTATTATTGAAATTCTTTCAGACGACAGCCGAGAATCATCATGCCAATGCTTTGGAGAGCTCCGCTTTGCCATGTAACAGATTGCTACTTCTGTCTTAGCAAAAAAACAGGCGTGGGAAAAAATATACGATGGACTTACGCTGCTGTTTCAACAGTGAATTTTCCAGTGCCATTTTGCGAAGAACCAGTGGACCCGCAACCGTCCGTTTCAAGATGGGCATCTAATAATGAGGCGATACATCCAACATCAGATCCGGAGACAGTAGAAACCACATCAGAATGCGAGTCAACATATACATTGCATGGAGGTCAACGCTTATGTTCCCAAGCAGAACTGAACGATTGGGTTAGAGAATTGAAACTCTCCAAGGAAGATGCAGAGTTGCATGCATCGCGCATGCAACAGTTCGGTTTCTTGGCTCCTGGTGTGGTGACAACAATCTACAGGAAGCGTCATGAACCATACGCAAGGTACTACACAAAAAAAGACAACATCTGTTTTTGTAAGGACATTCCCGGATTATTTGGTGAACTCGGGTACTCTTACGATCCAGGAGAGTGGCGTCTTTTCATCGACAGCAACAAGCAGAGCCTTAAAGCAATTTTACTGCACAACGGCAACGAGAAACCTTCGATTCCAATTGCTCATGCCGTTGACACCAAGGAAACATACGAAGTCATGGACAATCTACTAAAGTGCCTTAACTATGAGAGGCACGATTGGAAAGTTTGTGCCGACCTTAAGGTTATCGGTATCCTTTGTGGATTACAAGGTGGATTCACAAAGTACTGTTGTTTTCTCTGCCTTTGGGACAGCCGCGATCGTCAACATCATTACACCAGGAGGAGTTGGACAGAAAGAGTTAACTTCATCCCCGGCAGCGACAACGTGAAATATACACCACTCATAAAAAAGGAAAATGTTTTTCTCCCACCTCTTCGCATAAAGCTCGGACTCATAAAAAACTTCGTGAAAGCTATCAACAAAGATGGCGAAGCGTTCGCCTATTTAAAAACCATTTTTCCTCACCTTTCATCGGCAAAGATTAAGGAAGGCGTTTTCGACGGTCCGCAAATTAAAAAGTTGTTGCAAGACCAACAGTTTGAGCACATTTTATCACCAAATGAAGCTGCAGCTTGGAACTCATTTCGGCAAATTGTTTCCGGATTTCTTGGAAACAACAAAAGCTCAAATTACAGAGAGATCGTCGAACAACTACTCCAAAATTATAAAAAAATTAGAGCAAATATGTCGCTTAAGATACATTTTCTACACTCGCACTTGGACTTCTTTCCGGACAACCTGGGCGATGTGAGTGACGAGCATGGTGAGCGTTTTCATCAGCAAATGAAAGAAATTGAGCACCGATACCAAGAATTTTGGAACGAAGCTATGATGGGGGACTATATCTGGTTCCTGATAAGAGAAACAGACCCACAACAATATAAAAGAAAGACAAAAGCACATAATTATTTTTAATTTGAAGGTTTTTATTTTTGTGTTTAGATATTTTTTTTTTAAACTTTTTTATAATTAATTAATGTTGATATCCTTAGGATAATTTCTTGTACATATATCGAATTGTTTTTTAATTTAAAGTCATATATTTTTGTCACCCAACAAATTTTAATTTTTTTTGTAATAAAAAAGAAAAAACCTTACCATAGACAAAGTATGTCGAGCAAATTTTTGAAATTCATACCTTTACTCAATTGCGAATAAAAGCGAAACGCGTGCATCGATTTTCATGATCTTTGTCTCATTTTGCTCATAGGTTATTTGACTTTACGTAAAAGTAATAAGATTTGACATTTTTTTTCATTTTGGATTTTTTATGGATTTAAAAAAAAAAAATTTAAATCTTTAGGCAAAAAATAAGTTTTTTCCTTTATATATTCATTTTTAACTTGGAAACTGTTGCTTGTATAGGAAAACAATATATGAACAGATTAAGGGAATTGTAATTTTAAATTTTTTAAAATTTAATTCAATTAAATCGGGCTAGTGGTTCCCGAGTTATGCCGGACGAAACAAATTAACCAAAAAAAAATTTTAAAATTTAAAAAAAAAAAAAAAAATAAAACAAAAACCAAACGAAAAACAAAAATTTTTATTGCGTTTTTCGAGCTCATGTCAAGGTTATCTACACAGAAAAAATTATCGCATCCGGAGTACATGAAATTTTTTTCATTTTGTTGAGTAGTGTAATCCAAGAGTGATTGTCGAAGTATGTATATAATGTATATAATGCACCCACAAAGAGTGACTGTTTGGTGCGGTTTATGGACTGGCGGCATCATCACATTGGTTCAGAATCAAAATCCATCGGCCAAAATTCAATAACTTTTGTTCTAGTACACATTTTTGAGTTCCGTAAAAAATCAAAATTAAACAATGACCCAAGGATTATTTTAAGGTATTAAGATTAAATCGGGAAATAGGACATATTTTAGAAATTGGTCCGAATTTGACTACTTTTCGTATTTTTCGATTTTAAAGGAAATTAAAATTTTTACATTTTTGCTTTTATGTTTTTTTATACATTATTTATTTTTATACATTTTTTATTATCGCCCATGTGCTGACAACCGCATGATTTCAAATCGCATTTTTTTTGGCGATTTCGAGTCTCTAAATTTTACATTTCTATTTAAAATTGCTATTTTTAACCAAACATCTTCTTCATTTATCCGCCAGTAAAGAAAGAAAACTGAAAACAATTGTTTAAAGTAAAAATGCGAAATTTAGAGACTCGAAATCGCCAAAAAAAATGCGATTTGAAATCATGCGGTTGTCAGCACATGGGCGTATGTCTTTGTGCATTTGTTTCTAACACCCAAAAGGAAACGAGATAGACCCATTGTTAATTATACCGATCGACTTAGATTCACTTTTTGAGTCGATTTAGCAATGTCCGTCCGTCCGTCTGTCCATCTATTCTTGTAATCACGATACAGGTCGCAATTGTAGACAGAACCAAATGAAACTTTGCACAACGAAGTTTTTTGGGACAAGGACAAACGCTATTTAATTTGAAGAAAATCGGTTTAGATTTAGATATAGCCCCCATACGAATTTCACTCACGATTTGACTTTTTTCACTCTAGATACCACATATTTTAACAGATCTTCTTCAAATTTGGCAAATCATCCTATATTTCAACTAGAAACACCTGTGGTGAAAATGTGTTAGATCGGTTCAGATTTATATATAGCTCCCATACAAATTTCGCTCCCGATTTGACTATTTCCGCTCTAGAAACCACATATTATATCAGATTGTCTTCAGATTTGGCAAAACATCTTATATTTAAACTAGGAACACCTATGTTGAAAATTTGTCAGATCGGTTCAGATTTGTATATAGCTCCCATTCAAATTTCGCTCTCAATTTGAATTTTTCCGCTCCAGAATCCACATATTTTAATATATCTTCATCAAATTTGGCAAAATAACTTATGTTTCCATTAGGAACACCCATGGCGAAAATGGGTCTGATCGGTTCAGATTTATATATAGGTCCCATACAAATTTCGCTCCCGGATTGATTTTTTTCCGCCCCAGAAACCACATATTGTATCAGATTGTCTTCAGATTTGGCGAAACATCTTATATTTCAACTAGAAACAACAATGGTGAAAATAGGCAAAGCGCCTTATATTTCAACTGGAAACACCTGTAGTGAAAAATGTGTTAGATTGGTTCAGATTTACATAGCTCCCATACAAATTTCGCTCCCGGATTGACCTTTTCCACCCCAGAAACCACGTATTTTATCAGATCCTCATCAAATTAGGCGAAATATCTTATATTTGTTCTACAAACATCCATGGCGCAAATGGGTCAGATCGGTTCAGATTTACATATAGCTCCCATACAAATTTCGCCCCAAAAATTTCCCATACAAATTTCGGATAGACTTTTTCCGCACCACGAATTTTCACAAAATTACCTTAACACGTTATATTTGAACTGGATGAACTTTTTGTGAAAGTTAGTCACTATATTCCATCTTGGGGTATAGCACCGATATAAATATTTCCGATTTGACAAATTGAACCAGGTAATATTAGCCTATGATTAGGAAACATACAAAAATTCTCCCCGTTTTCACTTTTTTACCGAGTTGAATTGTATTCGGATAGAAAGTGGAGTGTATCATATTGTCGGACCAACACAACTATTTCCTTCAAAAGCCTTTAACGAAATGTATACATATTTGGAAAGGTTGAAGGGTTCCCCGTTTTTGTAGGCTAACTTTTGCCTGCACGAAATTGCACCGTTGGAAGATAGGATAGATTTATTGCAAAAAGTCAGCTTTTTTAGTTCCAAATCGCAATTTAGCCTTTTTCGCCGCATTTAATTTTGAGAGATAAAAAGGTGAGTAAATTTCC
>CANDYM010000470.1:0-13778 GCA_947397865.1 Polietes domitor
ACTTTTTCCCGCTCTAGAAACCACATAATGTATCAGATTGTCTTCAGATTTGGTAAAACATCTTATATTTCCACTAGAAACACCCATGGTGAATATCGGTCAGATCGGTTCAGATTTATATATAGCTCCCATACAAATTTCGCTGCCGATTTGACTTTTTCCGCTCTAGAAACCACATAATGTATCAGATTGTCTTCAGATTTGGTAAAACATCTTATATTCCCACTAGAAACTCCCATGGGTAAATATCGGACAGATCGGTTCAGATTTAGATATAGCTCCCATACAAATTTTCGCTCCCGATTTGACTTTTTCCGCTCTAGAAACCGACATAATGTATTAGATTGTCTTCAGATTTGGTAAAACATCTTATATTTCCTCTAGAAATACCCATGGTGAATATCGGTCAGATCTGTTCAGATTTATATATAGCTCCATACAAATTTCGCTCCCGATTTGACTTTTTCCGCTCTAGAAACCACATATTCTATCAGATTGCTTCAGATTTGGCAAAACATCTTATATTTAAAATAAGAACATCTATATATATATATATCCTCATACAAATGTCCTTTCCGATATAAAATTTTTTGTCAAACACATACATTTACAGGATACAAAAAACCTTCCCGTTTTCACTTTTTTACCGAATTGAATTGTATTCGGATTGAAAGTGGAGTGTATCATAGAGTTGGCCCCGCCCGACTTTAGCCTTTCCTTACTGGTTATATTTGTTTATACAATTATTTTTCAATATTTATACACTCCACGAGAGTATTATGTCTTTGTGCATTTGTTTGTAACACCCAAAAGGAAGGGAGATAAACCCATTGTTAATTATACCGATCGATTTAGAATCACTTTTTGAATCGATTGAGCAATGTCCGTCTGTCTGTCTGTCTGTCCGTCCGTCCATCTATTCTTGTAATCACGATACAGGTCGCAATTGTAGACAGAACCAAATGAAACTTTGCACAACGAAGTTTTTGGGGACAAGTAAGAACGCTATTTAATTTGAAGAAAATCGGTTCAGATTTAGATATAGCTCCCATACGAATTTCACTCCCGATTTGACTCTTTTCACTCTAGATACCACATATTACAACAGATTTTCTTTAAAATTGGCAAAACATCTTATGTTTCAACTAGAAACATCTGTGTTGAAAATGGATTAAATCGGTTCAGATTTAGATATAGCCCCCATACAAATTTCGCTACCGATTTGACTTTTTCCGCTCTAGAAACCACATATTGTATCAGATTGTCTTCAGATTTGGAAAACATCTTATATTTCTACTAGACACACCCATGGTGAATATAGGTCAGATCGGTTCAGATTTATATATAGCTCCCATACAAATTTCGCTCCCGATTTGACTTTTTCCGCTCTAGAAACCACATATTGTATCATATTGTCTTCAGATTTGGTAAAACATGTTATATTTCCACTAGAAACACCCATGGTGAATATAGGTCAGATCGGTTCAGATTTATATATAGCTCCCATACAAATGTCGCTCCCGATTTGACATTTTCCGCTCTAGAAACCACATATAGTACTCGATTTTCTTTAAATTTGGCGCAACATCTTATAATCAAACTAGAAACACCTATGCTGAAATTGGGTAAGATCGGTCGAGATTTAGATATAGTCCCCCTACAAATGACGCTCCCGATTTGACATTTTCCGTTCTAGAAATCACATATTCTACTCGATTTTCTTTAAATTTGGCACAACATCTTATAATCTTACTAGAAACACCTGTGCTGAAATTGGGTAAGATCGGTTCAGATTTAGATATAGCCCCATATAAATGTCGCTCCCGACTTGACTTTTGCCGCTGTAAAAGCCACTTATTGTGCTCGATTTTCTTTAATTTTGGCACAACATCTTATAACATAATAATGGCTAAAGCGGGCTAGATCGGTTCAGATTTAGATATAGCCCCCATACAAATGTCGCTCCCGATTTGACTTTTGCGCTATAGAAACCTCACATTGTACCCGATTTTCTTTAAAATTGGCACAACATCTTATAGTCCAACTAAACAAAACTATGGTGAAAGTGGGTAAGATCGGTTCAGATTTAAATATAGCCCAAATACAAATGTTGCTCCCAAAAGTTTAACCGATTTTCGCCAAACTGTACAATATATATTTCACCTAACGTTTCAGGTTTCAATATATCCTCATACAAATGTCCTTTCCGATTTAACATTTTTTGTCAAACACATACATTTACCGGATACAAAAAACATTCCCGTTTTCACTTTTTCACCGAATTCAATTGCATTCGGATAGAAGTGGAGAAAGTGGACTTTAGCCTTTGCTTACTTGTTTTATCTGTTTTGGTTTGACTATATTAAAAAAAATAAATAAATTAACCGTCAATGTCACTGCACTTCTACAAAAATCGACAGCCTCTGTTGAATGCAACCCATGGTAGAGGGTATATAAAGTTCGGCCAGGCCGATCTTAAAGCCGTTTTTACTTGTTTCTATTTCAGTTAGGAACACTTACAGTAAAAGTGGAACATTACATACCACTCTGCAATGGGCATGGGACCATCACATGTAACATAACTTAAAAAAAATCATAATTTTTTGCATATTCGTTAAATTTTACTAAAGTTGCATTTACTGTATAACATATAAGAAGTACAAAAAATCGCCCCATAAAGCACCTGGGTTTAGTAATCAAAATCAGCTATATACACAGGGATTGGTGTAGGGTATCATATAGTCGGCTCCGCCCGACTTTGGCCTTTCCTGACTTGTTTCCAATCAAACATTCACATTTTATTAAAGCTAAATAAATATTTATTTCACAACAAAGCTGTTACAGAATTCACATAAAAGAGTTCAATTTGAGATCAATTCTAACATCTTTTCAAGTTTCAAAATCAATTAAAAGTATGTACATATACAAGCGTATATTTGAATTAAGAGCACACAATGGATGTATGGTCTCATCGTATATTTCTTATTATATTGGAAAAAGTGGATGCGACGGAGAACGATCGTCAACATTCAACAGATGTAGGGTTAACAGTCAGAGGGCCACTCATTGGCCACCGAGATCCTGTGATTTAACGCCACTAGATTATTATACTCTACACCACAGGGTATAATGACTTTGTGCATTTTTTTTGTAATACTCAAAAGGAAACCGATCGACTTAGAATCACATTTTGAATCGATTTAGCAATGTCTGTCCGTCCGTCCATCCATCCGTCTGTCTATCTATTCTTGAAATCAAAGTACAGGTCGCAATTGTTATTAGAACTAAATGAAACTTTGCACAACGAAGTTTTATGGGATAAGTACGAACGCTATTTAATTTGAAGAAAATCGGTTCATATTTAGATATAGCTCCATTACAAAATTTGCTCCCGACTTTACTCTTTCTGCTCTAGAAACCACATATTTCAATTGATTTTCTTTCAACTTGGCAAAACGCCATATATTTCAACTAGAAACAGCACTGGTAAAAATGTCAGATCGGTTTAGATTTATATATAGCTCCCATACAAATGTCTCCTCCGATTTGACTCTTTACGCTATTAAAATCACATATTTAAACAAATGTTCTACAAATTTAAAAATAGTTCTGGTGAAAATGGGCCAGATAGTTTCATATATATATGTATATATATATATATATATATATATATATAGCTCCCTTAAAACTGTTTCCTCGATTTGATTCTTTCCGCTCTAGAAACAACTTGTATTTCAACTAGAAACAAATTCCATCCATTACGCGAGAATTTTTTCACATGATTTCTTTATTCTTTACTTACATGGTTTTAGAATTACTATCAAACAGTGTATTAGTTTAAACATTTGGCGCTCATCATTCCGCATTCAACACAAACAACGTCAAAGTCTGAATGCAATTTAAATTCTTGTCATAACAACAGCCATTATTGCCGCCGACATGCATCGACATCGACAATAAGCGCCCCCAGATAACTTGTGCTCGTGCCACTCGCATGGGACATCAAGTGGCAACGCTAAATTTCTGAGAACGTATAATTACCACGGCAACAAAATCATAAACGCTTCGTTTGACAATGTCGTTGCGAACACACATTAAGTGTTTGTTGCAACCATCCTCGTCGCGGAGGAGCTACATGTCCAAAGGACTAGATACAAACATTTTACGGACGAACAACTATTCCGGCTATAGTTGGAGCTGTCGTTGGTGGCAAAGCCACCAGCATCAACAACAAGAAGTCATAGCTGTTGTCAGGATATACAGGGACTCGTATGTACTTTAGACCGGAACGTAAAAACACAATATGTGTAACATATGATGAAGTTGATATACCGAACATATGAGAAATATTTTCACAATAACTGATTAAAGACCTTAATTAGTATTAAGTTTCTATACCCTCCACCACAGGATGGGGGTATACTAACTTTTTCATTTTGTTTGGGACACCTTGAAATATCGACCAGAGACTATACTTAAGTATATATATTATTGATCGCCATAAATTTCCCTTATCGCAAAAACGTTCACCATAAAGTGATTCGTATTTGTAGGTGCAAAAAGGGATAAAAATGGTACCTATCAAACGACAACAGCTAGAAACACGAAATTCTGCGTGTACATTCCTCTAATTGAGTAGATACATAATATAAAAGTATTTTTTCCAAATTCGTACTTTAACCCTGGTGGTGCTAGCGTGTCCATATGGTCACACACAAAAGATGTTCACCAAAGCTTCTGGTGTGGACCACTGACAACATGAAAGTTTTTTCTCAAAATTCGAAACAAATAATTACAGCACTATTCGGGTCAAGGGGTAAAGTGT
This sequence comes from Polietes domitor, assembly GCA_947397865.1. NCBI lineage: Eukaryota > Metazoa > Arthropoda > Insecta > Diptera > Muscidae > Polietes > Polietes domitor. Next base: position 4,826 of record CANDYM010000470.1, read on the forward strand.
GAATAACAAGTAAGGAAAGACTAAAGTCGGGCGATGCCGACTATATAATACCCTACACCACTCTCTGCGTATATACCTTTTTGATTACTAAATCCAGGTATTTCATGGGAGCAATTTTATGTAGTTCATATAAATTATACAGTATTATACTAAAAATTCATATCTAGTCAAATTTAATGAGTATGGTAAATAATAAAGTAATTGATCCAATTTTCCGGCAGTTATTCCGAGTAAAGTAAATATAACATAATATAGAAAATTGATCAAGGCCAATGATAAATACAGATTATACAGCGGTAATAGGATGAATCGGGCGGACATTTGAAGGGGGCCTATAAGAACACGTGAGGTCTGTGCCAAAACATGCGCCTATATATTTTTCATTCACAGGAGGTATTCGTAGTTGAAACATACAATGATCTGTTAAATCGGAAATGACAATATTGAAACCTGGAACGATGTGACACGCTTTCACCATGAACGTTTATTGTTGAAATATAATATGTTAAGTTTGGCCAAAATCGGTTAAAGATTCGGGAGCTACATTTGTATTGGGGCTACATCTAAATCCGAACCGATCTTACCCATTTTCACCATAGGTGTTTTTAGTTGGATTATAAGAAGTTGTACCAATTTTAAAGAAAATCGGGAACAATATGCGGTTTCTAAAGCGGAAAAAGTCAAATCGTAAGCGACATTTGTTTGGGGACTATATCTAAATCTGTACTGATCTTACCCACTTTCAGCATAGGTGTTTCTAGTTCAATTATAAAATGTTGTGCCAATTTTAAAGAAAATCGAGCACAATATGCGGTTTCTAAAGCGGAAATCGGGAGCGAGATTTGTATGGGGACTATATTTAAATCTGAACCAATTTCCTCCGAATTCAACACCGATCTCCGTGGCCAAAAAAATTAACTTCTGCCAAATTTCATGATATTCGTGCAGCAATTATAGAGTGCGAACAATCTTAGATGGCCAGCAGACGGATGGACGGACGGACAGACAGACATCGTTAAATCGACTCAGCTGGTGATTCTAAGCCGATCGGTATACTTAAAGGTATATCTCAATTATTTATTGGTGTTACTAAAATTTGGCGGAAAACTAACTTATAATACCCTAGTAAATAAAAATGGTACCAACCAAACGGCTGCATAATGAAATACGGTGTATAGATTCCTCTGATAGCGTAGACACGTAAAATAAAGGGCATTTTTTCGAAATTAGTTCTTTTAGGGAACTAATTAGTACTAAAATGGAAAAAGGGATTAAAATTATACCAACCAAATGGCGGAAACAAGAGTCAAGAAATTCGGAGTATACACTCCTCGTTGATGCGAAAAAAAAAAGATTTTTCTAAACTCGTACGTTCAAGGGATACTATGAGAACAGAGGGATAAATATGGTACCATCTAAGCGTCTACAGTTGGAACGATGAAATTTGGTGTGTACATTCATCTAATTGCGCAGACACGCAAAATAGAGAAGTCGTACTTCTACGGGGGTAAAATGGGAAAAAGAGTATAAAATGGTACCAACCAAATGGCCGCAGGTAGAATCGTGGAATTCGGTGATCCGACTTCATTGACTCGCAGAATATAAACATTTTCTTTCTTCTTTTACTTTTACGGAGAAATGGGTAGAATCATGAAGATAGGTTAACTTGCACTGGATATGTGAAAGATAATGGATTTTTAAAAATTTTACTTTTTAATAGGATGGTAATACAACCTACCAAACGACTGTAGATGAAAATACGCCTACTATGCCCCAATATTTAGGGTACTTAGGCTTTTGTGAAGATTGCATCCCCAGCAAAAAATTGGAAGTACTTCCGTAGGAAGCACATTTTGATCGCATCTCAACCTACCAAACGACTGTGGATGAAAATACACCTACTATGCCCCAATATTTAAGGTATTTAGGATTTTGTGAAGATTGCTTCCCCAGTAAAAAATTTGAAGTACGTAGGAAGTACATTTTGATCGCATCTCAAAATCCAAATGTGCATTTTTTCCGCTATTGAGGAAAAATAAAAAAACACCAAAAAAATCGAGAACATGTTAATATTCCGTAAGATTTTACGTCTTTTCATAAGTGAATGGGAACGAATTTTAATGTGGGGTCACATAGGTAAAGTGTCTGCTTTGCATCCAGAAGGTCTCGGGTTCGAATCGTGGCTTAGGATAAAACTTTTTTTGTTTTTTAAAACTTTTATAAATAAACAATGTTTAATTTTTAACAATTCAATTTTTAATTTTATTTAAAAAAACACAAATTTAGTACTTTATAATGTATTTCAAATATTTTGTTTTTATTAATTATTAATACTACATAATATCAGTAAAATTAAGTAGTGTTAATTTATTTAATACTAATTTAATTTAATATTTTTTTGCGTTATATATTAGTTCATATTTAATAATTGTTTTGTTGAGATTCCTATTGTCAGCTCTAATGAACAAAATGGTTTGCTTTAGTTATTCACCATTCACAACAGAGGATAGTGTGCCGTAGTAGCAACCAGAAGGTCCGCTGTTCTACCCCGGTAGCGGCGGATTTTTTAAAACAAAAATGGAAACTAGAGAAAGAGTGGTTCCTTTGCAACATTTTAAAATAACATTTAAGTCTTTCGAAATAAAGGACTTCCATCCTATGACATCTCCGTGTTAAATTCTCTGGTGAAGATCCCAATTTTCACTACTTCCGAATCACAAGATGATCATATTTTTCACTTCTTCGCGTGCTCTCTTCTTGCTGGGTCCTTATATTTACTTTTTGAAATGACTTGAAGTATTATTTCGATATATAGTATAAACATTTTGGTAGTCTCGCCTTATAAGCGTGGTTTAAATAATAAAAATTTTATATCTATTTATAAAATTATTTTATACACTCCACGATAGTATTATGTCTTTGTGTATTAGTTTGTAACACCCAAAAGGAAACGTTTATAATACAGGTCGGTTTAGAATCACTTTCTGAGTCGATTTAACAATGTCCGTCTATCTGTCCGTCTGTCCATCTATTGTTGTAATCAAATTACAGGTGGCACAGATTTAGGTGGTGGTACAGATTTAGATATAACCCCCATACATATGTCGCTCCCGATTTGACTTTTTGCGCTCTAGAAGCCCTGTTTTCTTTAAATTTGGCACAACATCTGTGGTGAAAATTGGACAAACGTTTTCGATATAGATATAGCCCCCATACAAATTTTGCTCCCTATTTGACATTTTCAGAACTAGAAACTGTAAATTTTAACAGATTTTCTTCAAATTTAGCGTAACGCCTTATATTTCAACCAGATACATTTCAGGTAAAAATGTTTCAAATCTATTAACCGCTGTAGAAATCACTTAATTTAACCGATAATCTTCAAATTCGGCAGGACAACTTATATTTACACTAGAAACATCTATGGTGAAAGAGGATGATACATCTGAACCGATCGTATATATATTGTTCCCATACAAATGGCGTTAATGATTTTCGCCGAATTAATTGTAGTGGAGTAGAAAGTGTAGGGAATCATATAGTCGGCCCCGACCGACTTCAGCCTTTCCTTACTTGTTTTATTTATAAATATCTCCAAATTCTTCATCCACATCAATTTTTGTTGCGATTCGTACCAATCTAATGTACATACATGAACATGCGTGTATGGTTGTGTACTGCCGTCCTACATGTAGGATGGGTGCCAACAATAAACAAATTTAAGAAATATTTCGTTTATTTTCCCAATTAAGGACATTTGGTGTGCTGGATGGCTAAAACTGAATTGTCCTGAGGGCGTTTTGACTACGAAAGAAAGGTGGCGGCCACTACGACAACAGCAGATGCTAGGTTTGTCGCTCTTGCCGCTTCTGTTTTACAAGGAACTTCACATAAATAACAAAAGGCAATAAATGCAGCGACGTGGAAGAACAGTTACGTGTCGTCGTGTCCTCTTCATATGGTTCTTTGTCATGGACGAAGGTTGCATGGATTCAACGTAGCCTGTCATGGTTTCAGTGTTGTTTATATTCGATAGTACAGATAGCACAGGTCTACATTGATTCAAAGAAATCCATGTTCGTTAATATTTTACGAGGTTGAATATATGATTTGGTTTGGTTTATTTATCGATTGTATTTACATATCGATTATCGTTAGGAGGAAAAAACGGAAGATTCGGATAATATTCATATGTATTACTGCGAATGCGAATGCAAAAAGAAGAAGTACAATTTCGCCAGTTACTTTTGATTGGTATTGAATGAACACACTTTCTAAACATTCCAATAATAAAATTCGCTTATGTGGCAAATATATATTTCGTCTAGATTTTTGTTTTGCTGTGCAATAAAATTGTTGCTATTTGACATGGGAAAACTAAAATTTCCTTTTTTGAGTAATTATTCCTGCTGTTTTTACCCTTTAAAATCTTTTTAATTTGCGCGTCTGTGCAGTCTACGCCTGCAGCCTAGTTATCCATTTGTTCCCTTTTACCCCCTAAAAGTTTGAATTTGGAAAAATAAAAATATTACTAAGAAATTTTCAAAAAAACGTACCTAAATTATGTAAATATTACGGATTATTAGGGCTATTTCTGTACTTGTCAGGGATTTTTTTCCTTCCGGACCATACCGGACCAACAGATCTACAACTATTCCTGGGATATTTGGACCTCCTAGCTCATTTTGTTTAGATTCTAAACTGAAGGAATTATCTTCATAATATTTATGATTTTGTCTTAACCTCAGTGAAAATTGCCATTAAAAAGCCGCCAAAGAAACATTTCATAACATGTGTTTGTTCTTCGGAAATTCGTGATCTTATACCGCCCGTGATAGAGATACGCGGTAGAGATACGCGACTCTCCAGGAACGCTCACCCATTTGTTGTCGATTGGACAACCGACCGCACTACACATTACAGAATAAATTCGTTCTTCGCCCGTACTTCCGGCAGATATCTTTCCCTCCAATTACGACATTCAGAGATTCAAAACAGATGTCAACAGACACTATTCCCTCTTTCCTCCTTCCAATACCTTATCTTCCTTCTACCAACGCAATGCACTGCATTTATAGGGGACATCCCCTGAGTGTTGGTTCAGTGAAAAAAAAAAATGAAACATGTTTCATAAAGCACAAATCAATGAATAGTGTCATAGAAATTATGAAACATTTCTTAGAAACTATGAAATGCAGTTCTTCGTTCCAAGAACTTTTGTCATAAAAATTAATTATTAATATTAATTAATGACTAACCTATCGACACACACCAACATTGCGAGAGTCTTTGCAATGAATATGTCTTTCACCTATATCAGGGTTTATTCTTGTGTCAAAGTTAGCAGAGTGTCCAGTGTCCCGGACGCGACATTCGCACGCCTTAAACTACGCCAAAAACAAGAAAGAAACTGAAAAAGTCGAACAGCCTTTTTAGTGTTCTAAAACGCTTAAAGAGTACTACATTTTAAAACGAGTAAAGTAAATATAACATGATATGGAAAAATTGATAAAGATACAGATTATACAGCGGTAATAGGATGAATCGGACGGACATTTGAAAGGGGCTTATAACAATACATGAGGCCTGGGACATGCGCCTATATATTTTCATTCACGGTAGGTATTCGTAGTTGAAGCATATAATGATCTGCAAAATTTTATGAAGATCCGATGTAAGATGTAGTTTCTAGAGCTGCAGAATGGGGCCCATTTGGGTTATATTAAAGTAGGGACATATGGGCATCTCCCAAATAAGTATGGAAAGGCTAAAGACGGACGGAGCCGACTATATGATACACCCCACTTTCTATATCACTACAATTCAATTCGGTAAAAAAGTGAAATCGGGAAGGATTTTTGATTCCTGTAAATGTATGTGTTTGACAAAAAATGTTAAATCGGAAAGGACATCTGTATGGGGGTATATTGAAACATGGAACGATGTGACCCACTTTCACCATGTATGTTTATTGGTGAAATATAATATCTAAAGTTTGGCCAAAATCGGTTAAAGATTCGGGATCAACATTTGTATTGGGGCTATATCTAAATATGAACCGATCTTACCCACTTTCACAATAGGTGTTTTTAGTTGGATTATAAGATGTTGTGCCAATTTTAAAGAAAATCGGGAACAATATGCGGTTTCTAAAGCAGTTAGTTGAATTATAAGATGTTGAGCAAATTTTAAAGGAAATCGGGAACAATATGCAGTTTCTAGAGCGGAAAAAGTCAAATCGGGAGCGGCATTTGTATGGGGGCTATATCTAAATCTGAACTGATCTCAGCCACTTTCAGCATAGGTGTTTCTAGTTCAATTATAAGATGTTGTGCCAATTTTAAAGAAAATCGGGAACAATATGCGGTTTCTAAAGCGAAAAAAGTGAAATCGGGAGCGACATTTGTATGGGGACTATATCTAAATCTGAACCGATCTTACCCACTTTCACTATAGGTGTTTTTAGTTGGATTATAAGATGTTGTGCCAATTTTAAAGAAAATCGGGAAGTTTCTAGAGCGGAAAAAGTCAAATCGGGAGCGACATTTGTATGGGGCTATATCTAAATCTGAACCGATTTCCTCCAAATTCAATACCGATCGTCCTTGGCCGAAAAAAGTAACTTCTGCCATATTTCATGACAATCAGACCACAATTGCGACGTGTAGAGTGCGAACATGCTTAGATGGACAGCAGACGGACGGACAGACAGACATCGTTAAATCGATTCAGCTGGTGATTCTATGCCGATCCGTATACTTGAAGGTGGGTCTAGCTCAATTATTTTTTGGTGTAACAAACATTTGGCGGAAAACCTACTTATACAGTGAAATTCCCCTAACTCGAATCGCCTAGGGCACGACAAAACACTTCGAGTTAGGGAAAATTCGAGTTATGGAAATTAAACATTTTTTATATGTATTTACATTTACTTTACGTTGATAAAGTGCTGCAAGGTATTCCATATTTTTTTGCTAAGTCTTTTTTACTTTGGTTACATTTTTCTACTTCATTAATCAATTTAAGTTTTTCTGCCATTGACAAACATTTTAAAACTCTCTTACTAATGTTGTCGACTGAAGCGCTACCGATTCACTAAAATTCACAGCTCTAAAAACTCGCATATCAATTTTGTAACTGTAATTCTCAATTTTTAGCCGTCATATTGTCGCCACCTACGGTTGAGAAATTAAAGCAGTGATGGGCACACACGCATACTATCATATTTTAAGCAGCAGAGAACAAAACGCGGCTTACGCCCGAAAAATATTCCATGTTTCAAAAGTATAACAAGCAATTAAATGAAAGTAACACATAAAACATGTTGATTTGAGTGTACACACAAAACTACGCAGCGAACGAAGCCACACGATGTGTACATTAGGGCGTACCTCAAAAAAAAAGTTCGCCGTACACCTTCGAATATGAAGTATTATTGAAAGGTAGTTTCAAAAAAAAAATTTTTATTTTTTTATGCCGAACGTAGGGGTCGCGCTTTTACATTTTTCTATATAACTTGTATTTATAAACGGATTTTAAAGTGTGATACATCGATGTTTTTGTCTCGACGAGGCCGATTTTTTTGTCTTTGAAGTCATTGAGCTCAAGCACCCCCTTCTGGTACTTACCCATCATTTCTCAGTTGCTACTACCCTAATGTACCACTCTAATAATCGAAAATTAAAGCTCGCATAAAATCATGAATCATGTTTGAGCTCAATGACTTCAAAGACAAAAAAATCGGACAAAAACATCGATGTATCACACTTTAAAATCCGTTTATAAATGCAGAAGTTATATAGAAAAATGTAAAAGCGCGACCCCTACGTTCGGCATAAAAAAATAAAAAAAATTTTTTTGAAACTACCTTTCAATAATACTTCATATTCGAAGGTGTACGGCGAACTTTTTTTTTTTTACTTGTAACCTGGTACGCTCTAGTGTACATACATGTGTCTCTCCGTGACAGAAGCAGCATTTTCATTCCTATGCACTGTGCATAGGAAAAGAGAGCGGTGCCCATCACTGAATTAAAGGCTTCGCAAAGAAGTGCTACCAAAATATGTATGTATGTACTACTTATTAACGAGAAAACAATATTAAAATTAGCAAAACAAAAAATTCGAGTTACGGGAATAAACTCAAATAGTAAGTGTCACAAATTGTATCAGTTTTTAATTCGACTTACAGAAAAGTTCGAGTTAGGGGAAATTCGACATACGGAGAAAAACACATAAGAAAAAGCTGTTGAGAATCCAAGATTCGTACATAACAGTTCGAGTTAGGGAAAAATTCGAGTTAGGGGACTTCGAGTTAGGGGAATTTCACTGTAATACCCTAGTCCACGAAGTGGTGTAGGGTATAAATATCGTCGGGATTAGTACAAAATTATAAACAATTTCACATCGAAACGGACGCGACAAAAAACAGAAGTACTTTTGAAGGTCTTATACAAATATACAAAGTTCAGCAATTTTTTGAGAACTTAGATTTTCCATAAATTTCCACTCGTCGTAAAAAAATTAGTAATTTTCAACTTTTATTAAAATAAAAGAGAACAATTTAACTTGAAGTCATCAAGTTGTCGAAATAAGGAAAAAATAAAGTTAAAAGCTATTAGTGTGGTCTGATTTAATTTTTTGGTAGACCTTTTTGGGAGATGCCCAAATGAGAATTGCTAGCACTCAACGAATAAAGTCGACACACTAAAAATTTAGTTGGAAGTTATGTAACATTTCAAAAAAATTATGAAATCCTTCATTATATTTATGAAGACATTTCATAACACACATATATATAACACACATGTATAAAGCAACTCATACTTTCATTTTAGCCGGGAATATTCACAACTTCTTTCAAGCCACCCTAGTGTGCATTGCCGTCATTCGAAGCTGAAGCTAGAGTTAGTGCAACTGTTTGTTACTTCCAGATTTGATCAACATCGTGGAAT
>CANDYM010000471.1:0-18692 GCA_947397865.1 Polietes domitor
TTGGCGTTGAAGCTATTGAAGGCTTTGACGGAGTGGAGTGTATCATAGCTTTAAATGTATTGATATTGACAATTGGGTAATAGGTATTTATTATTTTCAGATTTTGTCATTGTAACGCGAGTACCTTAAATTTGGTTTGTTTGGAAGCGAAGAGAGGCAATAGGGCCCCTCCAAACATATCACAAATGGTGATTTCAAGAATAGATGGACAGATGGGTATTTATAAATCGAATGTTACAAAAAATGTACAAAGACACAATACCCTGGTGTAGGGTGTAAATTTTGTTGTTGGGAATTACATGCAGAATTTGTCAACCCAGAACGTATAATAATTAAAATTGTAAATGGTCTGCCATTGTCTATGTTGATTAGGGTTTGGGGTCCGGGAATTCCCGAATCGTCCAAAATTTTCCGGGAATTCCCGGGAAAAACATTTTCTATTTCCCGGGAATACGGGAATTATTAAATAAATATTTTATAGATTATTTTGTGCATTAATGTACATTTACTATATAAATTAGAAATTTTAGATATATTTCTTGTTTTCCTAGAAAAATCGACAAAATAAAAGGTTAAAATCTTCTTAAATAACAATTTACTTTACATATGAAACAAGTAAGAAATTGTTAAAAATTGGGATACACTTAAAATTTTTCACCTGGAAACTTTCAAGAGAAATCAAATATGAATAGAAATATATCCTAAGGTATTTTTAAATAACCCTTTGTAAGAACTAATTATTTATTAAATATTAATTGTTTATTTAATATTTAATATTAATTTTATTATATATCTTTTATATTTTAGAATATTTTTACTTTGTTTCTGTAAATTTTGTATATGAATATTCTAAATTAATTACGTAATAACATTCTCCGAGTTATTTGTTTCCTTAACTTTTTTATTTTATTTTTATTTTTAATTTTGAATCTAGTGTAGTGTAGTCACTTGTGACTGTGATTTAAATGTATAATTTTATGACGCCTTTAATTCCGACGATTAGTTTAGAGTAAAATATTTGTGAAATGAAAAATTATCTGTAAAATATTTTGACAAAAACATTCGTCTAATTTGTAATATGTCAGTATTTTAACCTATTTTTTAATTATTACCACAATAATAAAAAAAATATTTTTAGTTTATTATTATATTGTCCTTTTCGATCACTTACAATTAAGAGACCTTGATAAGGTGGCTACATTTTTATCCATTGTTTTTTTCTTAAATTAATCAACAAGAACAATCTGGCATTATGAGAGTAGTAAATTCCATACAAAAAATAAGGTAGTAAGCCCAACCGAACAGGCCTATAGTTTAATATTCAGGAATTACATTCATATTAATAGTTATCAAAAAAGTACGAAACCTTGAAATAGTGTACACAGACGAGTATGGTGGGCGTTAATAGGTTAAAATAACACACCAGTTACCTAAATGTTGACATTTTAAATTATATTGGACATAACTAAAATAAATTATTTCCATTCCCGTTTTCCCGGGAAATGAAAATAGTCCGGGAAACCCCAAACCCTAATGTTGATACAAATCTCGAAAATCACTTCATTTCGCGAAGTATTAACGAATGTATACAAAATGTATTGGCTATTGATATTATCGACTGACAAACACGCACAAATTAATTAATTTTATTTCGTTGAAGACATTGATATAATGAAATAATAATTTTTCGTCGTATTGCAAATTATTTCTGAAATCACGACTGCCTGGTCTGGATAACAATACAATTTTACAATACAGTTTTGGAAATAATATATGACGTTCTAAATAGCTTTCTTTTATGTTGTAGATACACACCCAAAACAGGTTGATATTTGTCTATTTTCATTCTCTTGAATTATTGGCACAAGACCACTTTATAGTAGGGTGAGTTTTTGTTTAATCGTCTTTTTAGGCTCACCCATCACGTTGAAGCAACTGAAATACTTTTCGTAAAAAATAATATATAATTGATATAGACCACGCAAAATTAAATGTTAAATGTTCCCTTAAAACTAGAATCAAAATTTAGAATCGGTTACAAATTTTTAATCGATGTTGTACCAAAAATATTGTAGAACGAAAACGCGGGATAAAGCGGGACTTTTTGCAAGAAAACTGAATTAAGCGGGATGGAAAATTTAAGCGGGACTGGACATCACAAAGTGGGATAGTCCCGCGAAAAGCGGGATGGATGGTCACCTTAAATATGTATATGTTTTCTTTCTAAATTGAGTTGGTGTTTCCAATATCGTTCCATAGAGAACGTAAAATTGGCATACCATGTCTCTGTATCATTGCCAATGTCATTAATGGATTTGCACACCATTTGTTTACGTCCTTCTACATGAGATAAGATTAACACATTCCGAAAGTCCAAATGATTTATATAAGCGAAGGTGCATGTTTAATTCAATGTCGCCCTGAATGAAATACCACCTATAGAAATTAATTCCAATAAACGTCTGGCAAACAAGTATCGACAGAAATACTTAGTACAAATTCAATAAAATTAGTTTATTTATTACTTTCAGCATAACCGTGGTTAATAATGTGCCGAAGGTGCGTATGGATTAACATGTCTATTTAACCTAAGGTCATGTTGTGATATTTTGCCCTTTAAACAGCGAGTACATTGAACCATACTTATTTACGCAGCGCCGAAGGTGTTAAATATTAATTAGGATAAATTGCCGGCAAATATAGCGACATGTATATAGTCGTGTAAAGGAGTAGTGAAGCTGAAAACCAGTAAGGAAAGGCTAAAGTCGGGCGGGGCCGACTATATGATACACTCCACTTTCTATCAGAAGAAGAAGAATTTTTGTATGTTTTCTAATCATAGGCTAATATGTTCTGGTTCAATTTGTCAAATCGAAAAGAATATTTGTATCACGGCTATATCCAAACATGGAATTAAGTGACCCATTTCACAATAGGTTCTTCCAGTTCTCAATTTTAAGTATGGGGCTATATCTAAATCTGAACCGATCTGACCAATTTTCACCATAGGTGTTTCTAGTTGAAATGTAAGGTGTTTTGCCAAGTTTGAGGAAAATGTGTTTTAATATGTGGTATCTAGCGGGAAAAGAGTCAAATCGGGAGTGAAATTCGTATGGGGGCTATATCTAAATCTGAACCGATCTGGCTCATTTTCACCGTGGGTGTTTCTAGTTGAAATATAAGATGTTTTGCCAATTTTGAAGCACATGTGTTAAAATATGTGGTTTCTACAGCAGAAAAAGTCAAATCGGGAGTGAAATTCGTATGGGGGCTATATCTAAATCTGGACGATCTGGCTCATTTTCACCGTGGGTGTTTCTAGTTGAAATATAAGATGTTTTACCAATTTTGAAGCACATCTGTTAAAATATGTGGTTACTACAGCAGAAAAAGTCAAATCGGGAATGAAATTCGTATGGGGGCTATATCTAAATCTGAACCGATCTGACCAATTTTCACCATAGGTGTTTCTAGTTGAAATGTAAGATGTTTTGCCAAGTTTGAGGAAAATCAGTTTTAATATGTGTTATCTAGCGTGAAAGAAGTCAAATCGGAAGTGAAATTCGTATGGGGGCTATATCCAAATCTGAACCGATTTTCTTCAAATTAAATAGCGTTCGTCCTTATCCCGAAAAACTTTGTTGTGCAACGTTTCATTTGGTTCTGGCTACAATTGCGACCTGTACTTTGATTACAAGAATAGATGGACAGACGGACGGACGGACATCGTTAAATCGATTCAAAAAGTGATTCTAAGTCGATCGGTATAATTAACAATGGGTCTATCTCGCTTCCTTTTGGGTGTTACAAACAAATGAACAAAGACATAATACTCTCGTGTACTGTATAATTATGACTAAATTCGTTCACATTGTTTTCGTTGGTTCAGCTGGCGTATGAGTAATATTTCGTAATAAATTATCACTCATTCGGTTCAGCCCTAAAGGCTGTTTTTCGTTAAGACGGGATAAATAAGTGGCGATAACAAACACGTAAACTAAAAGTTAAATTTCCACACAAAATAAAATACAGTTGCGATGGATTATAATGGTATGCCGGTTATAACGATGAAAGTTCTAAGTCTCGAATTTGAACCAATACAAATTAATATTACTTACAGCGACATAGAATTTCGCGACATTCAGGTCAGGCTGCCAGAATTGTGACGAACGGCTGGCCAGAAAAAATACTATAATAAGGATATGAAAAAGAAAAAAGTCATCGTCAAAAAGGAGCTTTGAAATGATTATGTTATAATCAAATTTATCAATAAAAACTAGTAAGGAAAGGCTAAAGTCGGGCGGGGCCGACTCTATGATACACTCCACTTTCAATCCGAATACAATTCAATTTGGTGAAAAAGTGAAAACGGGAAGGTTTTTTGTATCCTGTAAATGTATTTGTTTGACAAAAAATTTTATATCGGAAAGGACATTTGTATGAGGATATATTGAAACCTGGAACGAAATAGGTGAAATATATATAATATATAGTTTGGCCAAAATCGGTTAAACTTAGGGGAGCAACATTAGAATTTGGGCTATATTAAAATCTGAACCGATCTTACCCACTTTCACCATAGTTTTGTTTAGTTAGATTATAAGATGTTGTGCGAAATTTAAAGACAATCGAGCACAATATGTGGCTTTTAAAGCGGCAAAAGTCAAATCGGGAGCGACATTTATATGGGGGCTATATCTAAATCTGAACCGATCTTACCCAATTTCTGCATAGGTGTTTCTAGTAAGATTATAAGATGTTGTGCCAAATTTAAAGAAAATCGAGTACAATATGTGGTTTCCACAGAGAAAAATGTCAAATCGGGAACGACATTTGTATGGGGGCTATATCTAAATCTGAACCGATTTTCACCATAGATGTTCTTAGTTTAAATATAAGATGTTTTGCCAAATCTGAAGACAATCTGATACAATATGTGATTTCTAGAGCGGAAAAAGTCAAATCGGGAGCGAAATTTGTATGGGAGCTATATATAAATCTGAACCGATCTGACCGATATTCACCATGGGTGTTTCTAGTGGAAATATAAGATGTTTTACTAAATATGAAGACAATCTGATACACTATGTGGTTTCTAGAGCGGAAAAAGTCAAATCGGGAGAGAAATTTGTATGGGAGCTATATATAAATCTGAACCGATCTAACACATTTTTACCACAGGTGTTTCTAGTTACAATATAAGATGTTTTGCCAATTTTAAAGAAAATCTGTTGTAATATGTGGTATCTAGAGTGAAAAGAGTCAAATCGGGAGTGAAATTCGTATGGGGGCTATATCTAAATCTGAACCGATTTTCTTCAAATTAAATAGCGTTCGTCCTTATCCCGAAAAACATCGTTGTGCAAAGTTTCATTTGTCTCTGTCTACAAGTGCGACCTGTATCGTGATTACAAGAATAGATGGACGGACAGACAGACAGACAGACAGACAGACAGACAGACAGACAGACAGACAGACAGACAGACAGACAGACAGACAGACAGACAGACAGACAGACAGACAGACAGACAGACAGACAGACAGACAGACAGACAGACAGACGGACATTGCTAAATCGACTCAGAAAGTGATTCTAAGACGATCGGTATAATTAACAATGGGTCTATCTCGTTTCCTTTTGGGTGTTACAAACAAATGCACAAAGACATAATACTCTCGTGGAGTGTATAATTAGTTAAAGTTAATACGCTCCAAACTCATGGGACAAAAAGGGATAAACATCGAACCTGCGTCCTGACTAAATGGCAGTGAAATGAAATTCGATGCAGACGAGCTACAAATAGCGATTTTTTGATTTTTTTTACAAAAAGGGATAAAAATGGTACCAATTGAAGTACTGCAGCTATATTCGAGATAATCGGTATCTACATTTCTTTGACAACGTAGACTTGCAACATAAATGGATTTTTCGAAATTAGTACTTATAAGGGGCGAGTGGGACAAAAAGGGATAAAAAATGGTACCAACTAAAGTATTGCAGGTAGAATCGTGAGAGCATTAAAATTGGAATTTTCAAAATTTTTACTTTTAAGGGTTGTGAGGGACAAAAATGATACTAAATTAAGTATTGCAGATATAGTCTCAAAATTTAGTGTGTAAATTCCTTTGACAACATAGAAGCGCAATCTAAGCAGATTTTTTTCGAAATTTGTACTTATAGGGGTAATGGTACCAACTAAAGTATTTGTAGCTGTAGTCGTGGAATTTGGTGTGTAAATTCGTTTCACAACATAGAAGCGCAATCTAAACGGATTTTTTCGAAATTTTTACTTCTAAGAGGTGAGCGGGACAAAAAGGGATAAAAATGGTACCAAATAGATGTGAAATTTGGTGTGTAAATTCCTCTGACAACTGTAATGTTCTATACCAAAAAAAAAACTAGAAACCTCCGTTAAAAACAAAAGTCTCCTGGTTAATTTTCATGGTAGCATAGCTACGAAGTTTTCCTAGCTAAACTACTGTAAATCCTAACAGATGAAAGACGGTGGGAGCCATTGTATCGCTAGCGATCAGTCGGTTTAGGGGGGATTCTTATCTTCCATCCATTAGTATATATTGTATTACATTTATTATTTCTTTTAGACTCCCAGATTTTTTTAAAAACTAAAATAACACTTTAAATGGGCCGATACAACCATATACAATAAAAATAAGCCCATGTATGGCTGCAAATGAGAAGATTTTAATATAATGGCATTGTTCTAAATTACTGATAAATTGTTAATAAAGGAATCGTTAAGATGGTATACGATCCACGCCTCTATACCCACACCTACCCTTGTGGCGGATTTTAATTTATAGGGACCCAAAATAATCAATAGGACCTAGCTCATTACTCTATTGTTGTTAGAAATTCATATTAAAATTCACAATTTATTTTAACCCATTAGTATTCAGCTTAAAATAAAGTAATTACGAAAAGAATAAAAAACTAATTTTCTGTTAAATAAAGTATTTTAAAATATATAATGTTTCGAAGTATTCAACTCTAGGAATAATTATAATCAAAATTTTCGTGACGATGCTGTCTTAAAACTAATAGTAATTACATGATTCCAAAAAATACATATTTTTCGTAAAACAAGAGTTATACTGTTCTAACATGAACGGTATGAACTTTATATATGTAGATCAAAGAAAGAAAATAGTGCCAAAACGAAATCAAGTTATAAGTAAATGAGAGTTACGAAGGCATGAATGAAAGATCAGAATGAAATGAATTAATAGAGTAGTACAATGAAAAAAGATAAAAAAGAAAAAAATCGTGAATGGGAGATAAGGAAATAATTAGAATAGAATGTAGGAGCGAACATCATGTGGAGACATTTTTTAAACAAAAAAAACAAAAATTTTTTGAGTTACTTTGCTCTAGTTGGGTACACAAGATCGAATATGACGTCATGATGTTCTCTCCCTTTCCTACCTTTCACAATGCAAAACTTGCTCTCTCTTCAGCAAATGAAAAACAAGTAAGGAAAGGCTTAAGTCGGGCGGGGCCGACTATATGATACACTCCACTTTCTATCGGAATACAATTCAATTCAGCAAAAAGTTGAAAATGGAAATTTTTTTGTGTGTTTCCTAATCACAGATTAATATGACCTGGTCCAATTTGTCAAATCGAGAATAATATTTGTTTTCGGGCTATATCCAGACATGGAATGAAGTGACTAACTTTCACAATAAGTTCTTCCAGTTGAAGTATAACGTGTTATGCTCAATTTTAAGAAATTCTCTGAAAATACGTGGTTTCTGGGGGAACGAAATTTGTATGAGAGCTACACTGTGGGTGTACCTAGTTTAAATATAAGATGTTTTGCGAATTTTGACGAAAATCTGTTAAAATATGTGGATTCTAGAGCGGAAAAATTCAAATTGGGAACGAAATTTGTATAAATCTGAAATTTGTATAAATCTGAACCGATCTAACACATTTTCAACGCACGTGTTTCTAGTTGAAATATAAGAAGTTTTTGACAATTTTGAAGAAAATCTTTTAAAATAAACAACATATTGTATCTGATTGTCTTCAGATTTGGCAAAACATCTTATATTTAAACTAGGAATACCTATGTTGAAAATTGGTCAGATCGGTTCAGATTTATATATAGCTCTCTCACTAATTTCAGTCCTGATTTCACTTTTTCGACTCAATAAACCACATATTTTAACAGATCTTCTTCAAATCTTGCAAAATATCTTATATTTCAACTAGAAACACCCATGGTGAAAATGGGCCAGATCGGTTCAGATTTACATATAGATCCCAAACAAGTTTCGCTCTTGATTTGACTTTTTCTACTCTAGAAACCACATGTTTTAACAGATCTTCATCAAATTTGGCAAAATATCTTATGTTTCCATTAGAAACACCCATGGCGAAAATTTTTCACCGAGTTTCTACAAAATGATAACACGTTTACTTGAACTGAAAAAACTTATTGTGAAAGTTAGTCACTTCATTCCATGTTTGGATATAGCCCCGTTACAAATATTCCTCTCGATTTGACAAATTGGGTCAGGTCATATTATCCTATGATTAGGAAACATACAAAAAGCCTTCCCGTTTTCACTTCTTTACCGAATTGAATCGTGTTCGGATAGAAAGTGGAGTGTAACATATAGTCGGCCCGCCCGACTTTAGCCTTTCCGTACTTGTTTATGTTATGGTTTTTTTAGATGAATTTTTCTACTAAACAAAATAATAATAAAAGAAACCAAGTATGTTTTTTTACGAACGTTTACACGAGTTACACTGTTCTATTCCCTTGTTATTTACTCTCTCCGCACGACATGTATGACTGACAAGTTCCAGTTTTTCAGCTTTCGTTCTTCCTCCTTTGGAATTTGTTGCGAGGAGAAATAAAAAAGGAACACTGACCTACATAAATTTTAAAATAGTCTGTAAAGTTTACCATTTGAAGGACATTTAAAAAATTATTACCGTAGTTAAGGTTATTTTACTTTTGCAGGTCAAATCCGTTCCAATAACCAGAGCTGGAAGATGTTCTGAAGCTATGATATTTTTTGGAGATGGGCAAAAATACTGTAACCCAAAGTAATCCAATTTGACTTAATATGTGATGTGATGACGTCCCAAACGAAACAAAACTCGCTTTGGCGCAACTCCGTGCACAGTGCTTTTTGGAAATGAGAACGTATTTTTTTTCAAAGAAAATGGATATATCAAATGAAAGAGATCCTAAAGACAAAATTTACGGCGAACAAATGATTTAATTAGTCTTAGGATGAATAAATACCTTTACTGATCGCGTCAAAAGTAAATTTTATCACAATTATGTGTGTTTTTTTTGTAAAAAAAAATTGATGACTGTAGTTATTCTGGATTTTATTTAATCTGCGTAATAATTTAGCTGGTATGAATAGCACAACACACCTTATTGGTTGACGAGTTCGAAAGAAAAGGAAGTTTAAGTTTTGCTACTGAATGCTTGTAAAGAAGGTCAATTAAGTCAAACATCGATAACAATCGCTATCGCAAGTGTTTGTAATTAGTGTAAACATCGATTACAATTTAGCCCTATTTCCCCTTTTTTATCCCTTGGTTAATAAATTTGCAAAAACATGTCAATTCCTAGAAATTGTTGCTAAATATAAAATAGGCTTTGGAATATATAAAAAGTTGATCTATGCTTGTCTTAGGCTAACTTTTGTAAAATACTTGTGTCGCGGTGTACTTTGATATATATACATTTGCAAGGGCAACATGTTGTTGAAGTAAGTAGACATGTTTAGGAAAGTATCAATTTTTCCAGAGAAGCATCATCACTCAATACTACCAACAAAATCCGCAAGAAAGATCCAATGTCGCACTCAAAACAAAAAACTGTAGGAGTCGAAAACTCGGGAATTTACATCTAGGGCATTACACAACGTAGAAGCGCAATCTAAATGGATTTTTTACTTTTATCACCCCATATATCACGGCCCAAAAAGGGCTAAAAATAGTACTAAATATATTATTGTAGCTAGAATCGTGAAATTTGTTATGTACATAAATTACTCTGACCATGTAGTAGCGCAGTAAAAATGGATTTTTCGAAATTTGTGCTTTTAAGGGGTGCGCGGAAGAAAGGGATAACAATTGTGTAGAGCTCTTTAGTTACGTAAACGCGGAACTTAAAAGGATATTTCAAAATCTGCAGTTATAAGGAGAATGTGGGACGAAATGGGATAAATGTGGTACCAAATAAAGTAAGAATAAGTACATGCTTTTAGGGAAAGCAAAAGCACATGTTAAATATAGTTATTTATCAGAATGAGTATTTTTTGGGAAAGAGGTACAAACATTTATAAAATGGCCGACTGCATCTAGAAACATGAGATCGATGATATAAAAGGGTCTGCCGTTGTAATTTGTTGTTCAAAAGTGCGTAGAAAATGATAAAAAATATACATACGATGGGGTGGATATAACTGATAACAAGTAATTGGCTTTTCCGCGTGCGAAATAGTGGGCACTGCTTGCAAATTAAACAAGTAAGGAAAGACTAAAGTCGGGCGGGGCCGACTATATGATACACTCCACTTTCTATAAGAATACAATTCAATTCAGTGAAAACGGGAAGAATTTTGGTATGTTTCCTTATCATAGGCTATTATGACCTGGGCCAATTTGTCAAATCGAGAAGAATATTTGTATGTTCACAATAAGTTCTTCCAGTTCAAGTATAACGTGTTATGCTCACTTTAAAGAAATTTGGTGAAAATACGTGGTTTCTGGGGCGGTAAAAGTCAGTTCGGGAGCGAAATTTGCATGAGAGCTATATATAAATATGAACCGATCTAACCTATTTTCACCACAGGTGTTCCTAGTTTAAATATATGATGTTTGCCAAATCTCAAGACAATCTGATACAACATGTCGTTTATAGAGCGGAAAAAGTCAAATCGGGAGCAAAATTTGTATGGGAGCTATATATAAATCTCAATCGATCTAACACAGTTTCGCCACAGGTGTTCCTAGTTGAAATATAAGATGTTTTGCAAATTTTGAAGAAAATCTTTTCATTCTAGATACCACATCTAGAATGAAAAGAGTCAAATCTGAACCGATTTTCTTCAAGTTAAATAGCGTTTGTCCTTGTCCCGAAAAACTTCGTTGTGCAAAGTTTCATTTAGTTCTGGCTACAATTGCGACCTGTATCGTGATTACAAGAATAGATTGATGGACAGACTGACTGACATTGGTAAATCGATTCAAAAAGTGATTCTAAGTCGATCGGTATAATTAACAATGGGTATATCTCCCTTCCCTTTGGGTGTTACAAACAAATGCTACTCTCTGTGGAGTGTATATAAATTATAAGACAAATTATATATCCTATCCTTTTGCATCCTTTATCACAAGTATGTAATATAATATAAATATAACAGTTTGTGTTGGAGGTACCAGAAGGGGTGTGGTAGTACCGCACATATTCCATATGAATACAACGGCTATAAGAGCATTGCCACAGGTCAACTTTCAGAGTATTCCAAGTATCCGTATGTGGCGGTTTTAAATTTAGGTAGATTACGGTGATTGTAGGAGGCACTAGAAGGGGTGAACATGTACACACTTAAAGTGATTATAAAAACTTTAATAAATAGCAAAACATAGCTGATTCCAAATATTCGTGTGAAAGTTACATTTTTTGTTGAAGTTATCAGAGGAAGGGGTGTGTCATTGTTGGCCATCTTAGGACTTAAACTAAGTTTAGGAAAAATATTACCATGTGTAGAGTTTGAATTGATTCCTTGACTCCTTTCGAAAGTTATCGCGTACTCCAGCCAGACAGACAGATGGACGGACATGGCTCAAACAGCCTAAAAAGTCGTGAAACGGATTCGGTCCAAATATACTTAGGGTCTTAAATCACTCCTTCAATGCATTACACTGTTTTTCTATCACAAATGATATATACCGTACTACTCTGTAGAGTGAGGGTATACAACTTGTTAAATTAAAATTTTTGGACATAAAGTTAAAGAAAAATGTGGACTTAAAATACTTTTTTTGAACATTTGTTTTTAAAGTTTTTGTCATTGCCGCTTGGTTTAAAGAGAAATAGTCCCAAAAAGTACTGCTACGAATGAGTGATAATTTATTATCGAATATTACTCATACGCCAGGTGAACCACTAATTTTCAAAAGTGCTGCAATTTGCACAACTTGCAAAGGAAATAAAAAAGTTGATGGTTGGAAGTTCGACAACATCGAATAAATAAAAGTAGCAAATAGTGGGTGGGCTAATTAACATTTTAAATTAGAATCGGCTATAAAAAAGTATTTTTTATTTTTTCAAATTTCTGGATTTATTGGACTTGTTGAACTTAATAACGGAACACAATGAAATGAGATGAAAATTACGTTAAAGTCTCACTACTTTGGAAGTAAATTTTTAACATTTCCCAATTTTGTTCGAGCGTATAACGTCACATTATGCAAATATCAAACATAAACCTGAAAATAACCAGTAAGGAAAGGCTAAAGTCGGGCGGGGCCGACTATATGATACACTCCACTTTCTATCAGAATACAATTCAATTCGGAAAAAAGTGGAAACGGGAAGAATTTTTGAATGTTTCCTAATCATAGGCTAATATGTCCTGGTTCAATTTGTCAAATAGAGAAGAATATTTGTATCAGGGCTATATCCAAACATGGAATGAAGTGACCCATTTCCATTCGGTGAAAATTTCGTGGTTTCTGAGGCGGAAAAATCATGCCGGGAGCGAAATTTGTATAGGAGCTATATATAAATCTGAACCGATCTCAATCATTTTCATCCTGGGTGTTTCTCATGGAAATATAAGATATTTTGCCAAATTTGAAGAAAATCTGTTAAAATATGTGGTTTCTACAGCAGAAAAAGTCAAATCGGGAGTGAAATTCGTATGGGGGCTATATCGAAATCTTAAACGATCTGGCTCATTTTCGCCGTGGGTGTTTCTAGTTGAAATACAAGATGTTTTGCCAAATATGAAGACAATCTGATACAATATGTGGTTTCTACAGCAGAAAAAGTCAAATCGGGAGTGAAATTCGTATGGGAGCTATTTCTAAATCTGAACCGATCTGGCTCATTTTCACCGTGGGTGTTTCTAGTTGAAATGTAAGATGGTTTGCCAATTTTGAAGAACATCTGTTAAAATATGTGTTTTCTACAGCAGAAAAAGTGAAATCGGGAGTGAAATTCGTATGGGGGCTATATCTAAATCTGAACCGATTTTCTTCAAATTAAATAGCGTTCGTCCTTATCCCGAAAAACTTTGTTGTGCAAAGTTTCATTTGGTTCTGGCTGCAATTGCGACCTGTACTTTGATTACAAGAATGGATGGACAGACGGACGGACGGACATTGTTAAATCGATTCAAAAAGTGATTCTAAGTCGATCGGTATAATTAACAATGGGTCTATCTCGCTTCCTTTTGGGTGTTACAAACAAATGCACAAAGACATAATACTCTCGTGAAGTGTATAAAAATTCATTCCTGAAGATGTTGGAAAATACCAACGAAACGCGGGATTTTTTATTTGCATACAACTGACCTTGAAAGCCCATCTAGGATAATACTAGAAATTAAAAATAAAAAATAAACTAAAGGTCGACAAATAATTTTAATTAAAAAATAATGTTATTCCACCTTTAAAGTCAAAGTTATCGTTAGTTCGATTGTAAAATGTTACATGGCTCAACCTAATGGATTTGGTCCAAAAATACTTAGACTTAGTTACACCTCCAATGCGTTACACTTTTTTCTGTCCCTCCTATTCTATAGAGTGAGGATAGAAATATCCTAAAAATATCATGAGGTAAACTTCAAATGATAATGTTTAAAATAGTTTTAAAAACGTAGAAGCTTAAGTAAAATTCCAGATAAATTAAGGATTATTGTTGGTTTAGCATGGAGGAACATTGCACTTCATTTCAGAAATATAGTAACATTACACAGTTTGACAATTTAGGGCTTATCGAAAATAGCAAGCTCTGTAGTACATTATTTTAGAACCAGTACACGCACTGAACAACGCCTTGACCATGAATCAGTTTGAAGTTGATTGACCAAATTCCTTTAAAAGTCCAAGGAGAACAAATTTTTTGCAAGTATGCCAAATCTATCTATTCAATATGTCTATATATCAATATGTAAACAAATACTACCAAATGTTTCGAGAATTTTTCTGTTTAGCATTCCACAGAGGTTGAGCGGAAATATTTCAATATGTGATCATATTATATGACTTCGAAAGCTAACAGCAGGGTAGCCGCAAATAATTTATTCCAAATGTTGTCTTTAAGACGAAAATGTCTTTCCCCACCACTTAAACTAACATTGCTAGAGCAAATCATAAAAAAGATACTGGTATGAATTCTATGGATTTGGCTTTGCTTCGAAATGAAGGCTTTAAAAGCCAAACCATATTTTTTGTAAAGTTACGACGACTATTTGTATAAGTCCTACATATCCTTCTCCTTTTGTGTTTGTCAATGGCCTGTGGCTGGGGACGCTGCGTACATTGGGGTATGAGAAGCTTTTGTCTTTGAATTACCATTAAAGCGAAACACACTGAAGATACACATATCTCCGGGAGCCACAGAGATTTTTTTGTTGTTCGAGTACGAGCATCTATTGGGGAGTTGCTTGCAAGTCTCAGCTACCGACACACATGGTTCGGTTTGATAACGCGTCTATTATGGGGGTTTGTGGTGCTCATACATAAGTTGTTGTGGTAGAACTACGAGTATGTAAGACAAAATGCTTTCGTGGTTTTAAGGTCACCATAAATCAGCGGGAGTTCTTAGGGCTTTGTGGGGACGGGTGGGGGGAACTATACTCAAAATTGAATTCTTGTTTTCACACTTCGCTCAGAGTCAGAATTTAAAGGGTGGATGTTAGGGATGCCATTCGGGAATTTCTGAGACGAGATATTTTTGAAAATATAGACAGGGTTACCAATTTGCATTATAAAGGGTGATTTTTTAAAAGCTATAGGAAAGTTTTTCAAAAAAAAAAAAAACACATAAAAGTCAGAAAAATGCATGAAATCTTTATTTTAATTGATAGTACGGTCCATATAATTTAATGTTTGAAGATTATTTCATGCAAATGTTGACCTTGACTGCGCCTCAAATTGTCCATCCGCTTAGTCCAATTTTGGCATTTCCACGTTTTTGAGTAACAGAGGCCCAATTGCTGCGAACGGCGACGAATCGATAATTGATGGTCACCATTAACACTGGCCGATACAGCTGCGATATTTTCTTCAGTTCGCACTCTACGTAAGCGTGTTGATGGTTTAATGTCCAACAATGTAAATTTGGTGCGAAATTTAGTCACAATAGCCCGAATAGCCGCTTCAGTGGGTCGATTAAACTGACCATAAAATGGAAGCGCGCGATGAACTTTCTTAACAGAGCACGCATTTTCATAATAAAATTCAATAATTTGCATTCGTTGTTCGTTTGTAAGACGATTCATGGTTAAATTATAGACCAAACTGAAGATATTTGACAGTGAAACCAAACACGAAACGTGCGTCAGCTGTTTAAACCAGTGCTGCCAAAAAGGTAATAGCTAAAAAATCACCCTTTAGTTATATTTATACTCTGCACATTTTCGTGGCAAATGTTTGTTTGTTTTTTTTTTGTTTAAGTATGCCGATCGGTGAATCACTAGCTGAATCGATTAAGCGGAGTTTGCATATGTAAGTCCCATTTGTTATACGATTGCCGTGAATTCGAATTGTATTGAAAATAAAAGATATGGATCAGATTTAGATATATACCCCATACGAATATTTCTCCAACAATATATACTGAACAAACTTTACACATCATGCTATATTTCAACAAGAAAAAGTAACTGTTGAATAGTCCATAGGTCCAAACAAATCTGCCAAAAATGATATCTTTTATTAGAAAAACGTTATCCTTTGAAACTTTTTAGCCATTTTAAGGGCCATTTGGATTTGTACCATTTATGTTGTATATTTATTTGCAATATTCCAACGCGCTGGGAAGATCTCTGCAGGGTATGCAAGGTTG
Source organism: Polietes domitor (assembly GCA_947397865.1). Lineage (NCBI taxonomy): Eukaryota > Metazoa > Arthropoda > Insecta > Diptera > Muscidae > Polietes > Polietes domitor. The sequence goes on from CANDYM010000471.1 coordinate 16,074, forward strand.
AAACGATTGCGAAGTGAGTGGGCAAGTGTCGAAGAGCGCTTACAAAGGACAAGTGGTAAAAGTCCTCAAATAAATAAATAAATCGATTCAGCTGGTGATTCTAAGCCGATACTTACAAACATTTGACGGAAAACTAACTTATAATACTATATTCCATGAAGTGGTGTAGGGTACAAAAATATATACATTTTGTACCTCCAACACAATTTATATTCTAGGTAATATTAAATACTTCATACTTCCTATACTGGTGCGTTGATATTGTTATTTTATCATGTTTATACAATTGTTTTATAAATGTATATACATTTAAAGTTGGGACCACGTGACACGAACCGTCCACACAAATTATCCTGCCCTAGTAACTTCCGTATACATGTTCTTTGAGAGTGAGTGTAGATATAATTCGGTTTAGCCGACTGAAGCTTACTTACTTGTTATACAGAGTCATATGTTCCGTTTTATTTTATACACCAATAAATAAGCTTGCATGAACATCAAAAATTGTGCATGAAAGATATTTGATTGATATTTTCCAAAGCAATGCTAACTTTTTATCATTTTGCATTCAAACTTTTTCAATTTCATATTGGCTTATTTATCGGTCCGTAAAATAAAATAGCATGTATTAAATTCTGTAGTTTTCGATTATTTCTATTACAAATATAAGTAACAATTTTCATCCAGCTTGCATCATAGATTTGATTTAAGAAAATACTATAGAATATGCAATGTGAATCAGAAATCACCCAAAAATGTTTTTAATCAGAACAATCATTCTTTTAGAGTTTTTTTTCACTCCTTGTGAGGGAAATTCTTTGTCTACATACATTAGGCATATATCTAGAACAGTTATATAGGGTTATATCAAAACATGAACTGATCTACTTTTACTACAGGCGAATCTAGGTGATATGACCGATATAACTTATAATATCAGTCTTCTGGTAAGGTGAGAAGCCAAATCTGGAGCGACATTTGCTTGAAAGGTATATCAAAACATGGACGGATTTGATCCCAAAACGGTTGCAATGTCTATCTTCTGAAGAGATGGGAAGTCAAATGTGTAGTTTCATTTGTATGGGGAGATTCATTTGTATCAAAACATGAATCGATGAGTTAATCTCTTACTATAGGCATTGTTAGGCGAAGTATAATGGTATGTGCTAAATCTGAACAGAAATGTTGTAATATATGGCACTTAGAGCATTAAGAATCAAACCGGCAGGGACAATTTTGTTTGGGATATATCAAAATATAGACTGAAGTGACCCACCTTCTCTTTACATGTTTTTGAGAAAAAATAACGCGCAGTACAAAATCAATCAAAATATATAGTTTACTAGCTGAACCCCGCCCGCTTCGCCAGGCAAAAAACAAACGGTAAAATTAAAATCAGGTTTCATATTGATCTTATCATATTGATATTATCGTGGTCAGTAATATATACGTTCCAATTTTCAGACTTCTAACTAAAAATCACGTTTGCCACTCCCCCACCGCCCACGAAACGAAAATTCAAAATCCGGCATCATATTTATCTTTCTCGGTGCCAGAAATATATACGTTCCAATTTTCAGCCTTCTAGCTTTAAAAACAATATTGCCACGCCCAATAAACGAAAATATAAAATTTCGGTATCATATTTATCATTCTCGTGGTCAGTAATATACATGTACCAATTTCTTCTAGCTCCCAAAAACGCTTTTGCCACGCCCACTCAGCCCACAAAACGAAAATCCAAATTTCGACTATATGTACCAATTTTCAGCCTTCTAGCTAAACAAACGCTTTTGCCACGCCCCACAGCCCACCACACGAAAATTCAAAATCCAGCATCATATTTATCTTTCTCGTGGTCAGTAATAATAATAATAAAAAAATAAAAATAATAATAATCAGTAATAAGTAATATATATGTACCTTCTAGCTCTCAAAAACACTTTTGCGACGCCCCAAAGCCCACGAAAAGAAAATCCAAATATCGAAATCAAATTGATCTTTCTCGTGGTCAGTAGCTCAAAGAACACTATTGCCACGCCCAATCCGGCCACAAAAAGAAAATCCAAATTTCGGCATTAAATTTATCTTTATCGTGGTCAGTAATATATATGTACCAATTTTCAGCCTACTACCGCTCAAAAACACTTTTGCCACGCCCACTCCGCTTACAAAACGAAAATCCGAATTTCGGCATCAGTTTTATCTTTCTCGTGGTCAGTAACATATACATTCCAATTTTCAGCCTTCTAGCTCAAAGAACACTATTGCCACGCCCACTCCGCCACAAAATGAAAATCCAAATTTCGTATTCATATTTATCATTCTCTTGGTCAGTAATATATGTACCAATTTTCAGCCTTCTAACTCTCAAAAACACTATTTACACGCCCTCTCCGCCCACAGAGCAAATTTTTAAAAATTCTATAGCCTAAAGCTCCTTCCAGACCTGCATCTATCTGTACTGAAAATTTCAACAACATCGGTTCAGCAGTTTACACGTGATTGCAGAACAAACAAACAGACAGACTTACAATAAGGTTTTATAATATTAATAGGGATTGAGCAGAAAAATCCAAATCGGTAGTATCATTTGTGTGGGGACTGTATATACATTTG